>PVIJ01002388.1:0-41510 GCA_004024925.1 Scalopus aquaticus | reverse complement strand
GGATGGAGGGGTTCCTTTTAGGATGCAGGGTTGTTGGGGGTGCGGCTCTCCCTGCGCCCTGTTTTCGTCAGGCGGCGTGAGCTCCCGCTGCGGGCGAGGCAGCGGGTGAGTCCATTCCAGCGCCTGGTGTGGGGCCCGGAGCACCCCGGGGTGCCCCTCGCCTCGCTTGTCTTGAAAATGGGCTGAGGCCCGCCCGGCAGGGCTGCAGGGAGCACGGAAATGTGCGAGCGCCCTGGGCCGCGCAGACCGGCAGATGGAAACCCCCATTTGGGACTTTACATTTTCTAGTAGCCTCATTAATAAAAAGTAAGGAGTAGGTGAAATTAATTTTAATAACATATGAGGATATGTTTTATCTGACCGGTGGATTAGAAGTGTTATCACCGAGACACGTGATCAGATAAAATTCACCCATCACACACTTAGGTTTTTCTGCTCCGTCTCTGGCACCCACTCAGGCCCCGGACTCTGAGGCTCGCTGGCCGCGTGCTGGCCGTGGACACTCCTCCCTCTCCAGGCGGGGCTCACCCAACACCCCCGAGCCTCGCTAATGACGCAAAGTGTCGGCCACGCTCCGGCACCGCGCCCGCCGGCACGTGCCAGTATTACTAGCTCGGGGCTTTATTTCCCGCGTCTCGGGTGGATCCGTCGTCTTGCCCGTGAGCCCAGAGGCCGCGGCCACAGGCCCACGCAGACACAGGTGTCGGCCTTTTCCCTGGACAGCCTGGCTCGGCTCTGGCGCACCGCCGAGCCTCCAGGCCAGCTGTGCCAGGCTGCCTCCCCACGCTGCCCTGCCCTGAAGCTTCTGGGGGAATGGGGGTCCCCACTGACACCCCCGCCCCGGGGCAAGCTCCCTGCTGGTCCCGGCGGCTCTTCAATGGGCACTTTGTTGAATGGGCCGTCAGCCGACTATCGGCTCCTTTCAGAGGAGGAGCGAGTCATAAAGCGAGGGCTCTGAAGTCAGGTTATGTAAAAACGGGTTGAAAGGCAGCGGGGACATCACACGGACACGCCAAACTGAAGTTTTTGTCCGAGGAGACGCAGGTGGCAGCGCGAGGGCGGCACCGCAGCGGGTGTGCGGCTCCAAGGTGAGGCTGGAACGGGCGTGTCTGGGATCCTCCGGCGCCGGCGCTTCTGAGGACGCGAGTCCTGGCCCGGGCCCTGTCTGACCACCGCGGCCAGCTCAGGAAGCTGGGGGACGGGGCACTGCTGCTTCCTGGGCCGTCGGACCCCCTCCCGGACAGACCCTCGCCTCGCACGGCTCCCGCCGCAGCCGTCTGTTCCCATCATCCCTTTAACAGGCGCCAGTTCCGTGGTACCTGTGGAATTAGGACGCTGGGGGTCGGTAGGGGAGGCCCCGAGCGCGTTTGGCGCTGCGGGCAGAGTGTGGCGGCTGGGCACGGAGGGAGCCCTTGAGCACCCTCCCAAAGCAGGGCCGGGGACTGCCAGGTCCCAGGGCGGAGCCGTACAGGGATGGGGACTGCAGCGAGGACAGCCCCACTGCTGCTGTCACCTTGCCTGGCCTGCATGTGGGTTCCGCCCTACACCCATCCTGCAGGTGAGACTGACGAGGGGACCTTGTCCCAGTCGGCCAGCTGGGGGCGGGGTCAGAGAGGACGCCACAGCCCAAAGCGATACAATCAGAGAAGTAGAGAACTGCACGCCCGTGTGAGCGCACACAAGCCCTCCTAGTAGGCAGGCTGTCGGCGACAAGATGTGGCGTCCCGATGCTTCGCTGAGACTGCCGGAGAGCCCCTGGCCTGCCGCCCTGCGCGAGGGTGGACGCTGACCGAGCTGCACTCGCTGCCTGCCCCAGGGGTGCGGCCGCGGGCGTCTCTCTGGGCTCCAGGTGGACACGGGTCTTCGAGGGCCATCGACAGTCCCGGCTTCCCCCCGCCGACCGCCCTTCTCGGGAGGCTGTCAGACCCCCCTCTGCAGAGGCTGCAGCGCTGGGGTCTTGAGAAACCAGCCCACCTAGCTGGAGGGGGACTGCAGAAGTGGGGACGAAGAGGGGGCGCCCCTTGGGATGGGCTCCTGCAGGGGAGCAGGCGGGGCAGGGAGACTCTCGGCTGAAGAAGGCGTTTGTGGCTGTGGCACTTTCGGGAAAGTGCCAAATGGAAGGTTCTGGAATCCACTGAAAACAGAGACCCTTCTGGGGTCTGGTTCCCTCAACCCTGAATCGGGACCAGAAGAGCTTTAGGCCCCACCCACCACCCAGCCCAAGGCCCCACCCTAGAGCTTTGAGGCCGAACATAAGCCCCTCTGTCCGAAGGGTCTGCTCCCGCGCCCGGCCCCTGCAGTGTTTCCTGTGGGCCTTGGGGTCAGATGCCTTGGGGGAGCTGGGGCCCCCGGGGGTCTGCGGGTGACCGGCCTGGGAGGGGCGCTGCATGGCGGGGGCAGGCGGGAGGCCCAGCGGAGCAGACGGGGCCTGGGGCCGGGGCCACACTGCCCCCCGCCCAGCACTTCCTGCCGCCCGCGACGCCCTGACCCAGACACGCTCCCGTCCCCGGTTTTGTTCGGCACATCAGAGCTGAGCCTGAGCCTTTGGTCTGGAGTCTGAACAAATTGGAGCTGAAATCGCCTCCCCGGTGACGGGAGCCGACTGCCAGGCGGCGCAGCGCAGGCGGGAGGGGGCCGGCGGGCACCGAAGACGCGCAGGA
Organism: Scalopus aquaticus; assembly: GCA_004024925.1. NCBI lineage: Eukaryota > Metazoa > Chordata > Mammalia > Eulipotyphla > Talpidae > Scalopus > Scalopus aquaticus. The sequence continues at coordinate 38,850 of PVIJ01002388.1, read as the reverse complement.
CCCGCCGCGGAGCCGACGCAGCAATCGCGGGGTGGACGCGCCCTCGCGTGTGGGCAGCGGGGTCGAGCTGGGCAGCCAGGCCTCGGGAGGGAAAAGCGCGGCGCTGGTTCTGCCCGCTCACCCGTGCTGGGCCGTGGCCGGGCGGCCTCCGCGGGCTCAGCCTCAGCCTGTGTCAGAGGGGGAGCCTCCGTCCCTCGTGGGGTTCCAGAGTTGGCACGGGCCTCCCCGCCTGCCCCCCGCCCTGCACGGACCTCCCCCTTGGGCTCGTGGTCTTCCTCGTCCCCCTCGTCGCCAGGACACGGCCCCTGACGCTCGCTGGGCCGTCAGCGCCCTCCGGCTTGCGGTGCGGCCTCTGCCTGGGCCTGGGGCGCCGGGCACTGCGGGTCAGCTCGAGGCCCGGCTCCCGGCCATCCAGGGCCTCGTGGCCACACTGGCAGGTGCTGCTTGTCCCGCGTGGCCCTGCGGCTGGGCAGGACGGGGCTGGGCTCGAGTGTGTGGGGGGACGGCCCCCCGGCCGTTTGCGCTCGGGGTGCAGGGGCCTCTCAGCATCACGGCCCAGCCCCGACGGGGTGTGCCCGTCCCGGACAGGTGCGAGGCCACAGGGCCACCCGGAGCCCGTCCCCGCCACGGGCGTCTGGGCTCGTCTGTCCTGCCGCGCTGGGAAGCAGCAGTCAGGGAGAGCAGCTGGGGCCTCCGCGGGTGCTCCGGGAACAGCCCAGACACCAGCAGCCTCCCGCTCGGGGCGGCCGGGGCAGCGCTCGCTCGTCACAGGCTCTGCACGATAACTGACTGCCGGCTGACATCTGCCCCGTGGACAGACCATGGCCTGGGCAGGCGGGCCTGCCGCGAGCGTCCCTAACCTGAGCCCCCGCACGGCCCCGCGGAGAGCCGCCTTCGCCCCTACCCGGTTGAGGAAGGGGGAGGCGGGGCTCCCTCTGCACCCTGCAACGCCCTGGGGGCCTGTGCTGTCTCGGAACAGCCTCTCGTCTGCGGTTCTGAGAGACCCCGCGTCGCCCCCGGGGAGGCTGGGTGCAGGCAGGGTGGAGCCGGGAGACTGGGCTGGAGGTGTCGGAAGCCAGAACCGCTGCCCGGAGCCTGCGGCCAGGGCTCAGGCTGGCCCAGCCGCTGCCCACCAGCCGCTGTGCTAGGCGACGCGCACGGGACCTTGCGCCTCAGCGGGCCTGGCACGGGGCCTTTCTGCCGAGCCCCGTTGCACACAGATGGGGACGCCGGCCGCAGAGAGGCCGCTGATCTGCCGAAGGCCGCACAGCAAGTTTGGGGGAAGCAGATTTTTGTAAGGGTCTCAAGAGCTGCTCTAAACCCTCAGATTAGGAAAAGACGAAGCTGGCCTGAGAAACTAGCCCATAAATGCCCACCAGGCGCTCCTTGGCTGGGCCTGCACGGGGAGGAGTCTGGGGGGCTGGAATGTCCCCCCAAAGGCTCCGAGCACCTGGCGTGGGCTCTCGAGTGAGTCTCACAAGCACCCGAGGAGGCACAGGGAAAGCCCTCTCCACGTGGCCGGGCGGCCCCAGAGGCTGAGCTCGCGGTGCAGACTGGGTCTTTGTTGGGTGGATTCTTGAGTGACTGGGCTTGGGTTCTGGAGGGATCGATGGACGGATGGATGGTTCTGTGGGGAGGAAGATTGACAGGAGAATGGGCTCCGCTTCCAGCATCAAGTCACACTGCTGGGGCCGGCCCCACCCCGAGCCCAAAGCCGACTGAGGCCTTCCGGGAAGCCCCCTGCTCCCGCCCGGCTGCAGACCCCGCCCGGGGCTGGGGGCAGAGCAGGCCCCGCGACACACAGGGCCTGGGGCTCGGCCGAGCCGGGGTGCAACTCCTGCCTCTTGTCATCTGCGCTGGGGCCTGGCTCCCCCAGAGGCGCGCCCCCCGCCGGGCCGGCCCCCCGCGCAGAGAGCCCCTGGCCGCTCGGGCGCTGCTCCGCTGTTGACGGCCCAGCCCTTGGCCGCCTTGCCTCCGCCCGGCCGGAGAGTGAGCACCGGCCCTCTGGTCCGATTTCTCTCTTCTGGGCTCAAGTGCGTGAGGGTGTGACCTCCTCGGAGGTCAGTTTCCGAGGCCCAGGGGTGCCTGATCGATGCTCCTCTTAGCTGAAGGCTGGGGCTGATGGACCAGGTCAGCCTGGCCTCCGAGGCTGTGTCTGCAGGCGACTAGGCCTGCCAGGGTCCCAGCGGCCAGAATCGCTGCCAGCGCCCCCCGCACCAGGTGAGGGCTGGCCTGGGGCTGGCCTGAGGGCCGCAGGAGGTCGCCTGCACTTCTAGAAGCCTGTTGCCGAATCTGTTTCTGCCCCAGCGCGGTGCTGGAGCCCCGTGTGCAGCCCTGGGGAGAGGGCCCGGCGGCATCTTCCCCGGGGCAGCTGCGGTTCTCAAGAGCTGGGGGGCGGGCGAGGCTCCGTCAGCTCAGGGGCCCGGAAGTCCAGAGGAGGGGCTTCTGCTCCCGTTCTGGGGGCCCCGTCTCTGTGCTGGGGACAGGCGCCTCGGTGGGAGCGGGTGCTCGCCCCTCCAGGGCGGCTCACGCGTCCTCGGTGGAGGGCAGGGGTGAGGACCTGCGGTTCGCGGGTGGCCGCTGCCAGGCGCGCTGCGGGGAGAGGCCCTGCACCGAGCAGGGCCAGCCTGGCCTTGCGGGGGCCGGCATGGCGGGCAGCTTCCCGGAGGCCCGCACCGTGCACGCCCCTCGCTGCCTGCTTGACGGAGACTCCTGAGAAGCCTCGCGGTGGGTGGGGCTCTCTGGCCCTAGAGAGGGGTGTGGGCCCTTCTGTCGCTTCTCAGCCTCCGCGTCCGAGCTTCCCGCCCGAGGGTCTCTGCCCAGCTGGCACGCCTGGTGCAGTGAGCCCTCAGCACGTCCTGGAAGCAGGTTTCCACTTCAGCTCGGCCCCACCTCCTGTGTGTCCTCGGGACACCTGCTCCCCTCTCTGGGCCCCGCTTGATCTTCACACCGAGGGCAAGGTGGCCGACGCGTGTGCGAGGGGCTCTGGCTACCGCCCCTTCCCGGGCTGGGGCTGTCAGCACGCGGGTGAGAGACGTGCTGGAATCGCAGGGGTGAGTGGGGTGGAGCCGCCTCTGTTACAGCGAGTGATGGACGTGGCCTGACGCGAAGCGGAGTGTGCGTTTGCGGTGGCCGGAGCCGGCGATGTGCTCACGGGTGAGTGAGGGGCGGCTCTCAAAACCAGGATAAACTCAGAGAAGGGGGCGCTACATCGGAAGAGAAGGAAGGAAGGAGGGCGCCCAGGAGGGCGCTGAACTGGGGTGCGGGGGGGAGGGAGGTGCCGTCTGCCCCCGCCCCGGCGTGGGGCTCGCTTAGGGACAGCTGTCCTTGGTGAGGGCGGTAACCATAGCAACAATAGCCCCTGCCGTATAAAGAGAAGGCTCCTACTACGTGCAAGTGGTGCCGCGAGCCCCTCGCACTTAGGAACGCGCGTCCTCTTCGGGGTTCCTGCCCACGGGAGGGCAAGGAGGCGCGGGGAGCTGACGTCTCCGGCCGGGTGAAGTCCCTTCTGGAGACGCTCCCTCGCAGTCGAGACCCCACAGGCGCTTGGGTTGGTCCCTTCCCCTGTACCCAGGTCAGCACCAGGATGGGGGTGCAGGGGAGGGGAGGGTCCTGTGCCTGGTGGGGTGGCCCCAGCAGGACGCCGCCCCAAAAAGAGCACAGTGGAAGTGGGTGGACTCGCCAGCACCCTGCACGGGTCTCTGGGCCCGACCCCTGCGTCCAGATGCCCCTGCGGGGGTCCTTGCTGGCCGTGGGTGCTGTGGGGTGGGGTGCCCCGGGCACAGCTGCAGGGCCAGAGCTGCGGGCGCTCTGGTCTCACTACTCTCAGTCTTGGCGCGTCCTTGTCTGGAACGTTCTGCTCATGCCCCTCTGAACCCCCCTCAGCTCCCTGAGAAAGCAGCTCGGGGAGGCCCGTCCATCCCGACAGTCCCGCCCCGTGATCTGCTTCCCCTCTCCTCGGCCACCCCTGGCTGGTTTCTCCTCCCCGGGTAGCCCGGCCCCTCTGCCCATCCCTGTGTTCTCTGCCGTCTGCTCACAGCCAGGGCAGGCCTGGCACACGGCAGGGGCTCCGCGCGCTTCTGAGTGAGCGAGTGAGTGAGCGAGCGGACACACGAGCAAAGCAAAGAGCGGTGAAAACTTGGAGCGCCCTCCGCCGCCCGTGCTCCCGTCACTCCTCCCCAGGCCTGGCTGCAGGGTGGGGGCGCCTCCCGCACGGCCCCCGCCCGGCTGGGAAGTCTGGGCCCCTCTCCCTGCGCCCCTGCTCTGCCTGCTCCTTCCCGGAGCCCCCCGCTGGGCTGGTGGAGGGGCCTGTTTTCAGGCAGCCCCTCCCGGGAGCTGGGCCTCCCTGGGGTGTGGCAAGGAGCGGGGAGTTTGGAACCAGAGATCAAACCCCGCCCGCCGCTGACTGCTGCGCGGCCTGGCTACGTCGCTCGCCTGTCCGGCCTCTGACACCCACCGGTGAGGCGATGGTCGTGTGCGTGGGACGCAGGGGCCCGGCCTTGAGCCTCCAGGGCCCACCCGCTAGCTCAGAGGGGACAAGGCTGGCAGGGCAGGGCGAGCCTGTGGTGGGCCAGCCGAGGGACTGGGCTCGATTCTGTGCCAGCGGAGCCGCGGAGGCCTGGGAGGGCGAGGTGAAGAGCCGCGTCTCTGGCACCCGAGTGTTTCGTCAGTGAGGGCTGGGAGCAGGCGGGCACTGGGCCAGGGCTTCGCTGTCCCGGCCCTGGGAGGAGGCCACAGAGCCGCAGGCCAGTCCCTGAAGTGCTGCACGGGCCTGAGTGTTACCGCTCCTGCCACTTGGGAGACGGGCACACCCAGAGGGGTCTGGAGGAGGTCACAGGGCTCCAGGTGCCGGAGGCACTGCTCTGGCGCTCCTGCACCCACCGCAGGCAGGCTTTGTTCCGGCTTCTTCCCCGCCTCGTGGTTGGGGAAGAGAAGAGCTGAGCCTGCCAGCCGGGGTCCTCTGTGCTTGTGGTGGGGCCTCTTGTACCTGGCTCATTGGTGTCGATGGCCATGGTGGTGGTGATGGTGATGGTGGTGGCGATGGTGGTGGTGGCGATGGTGATGATATAGTGGTGATGGTGATGATGGTGGTGATGAGAATGGTGGTGGTGATAGTGGTGATGGTGATGATAAAGTGATGCTGGTGATGATGGTGATGATGGTGGTGGTGAAGGTGATGGTGATGATGGTGGTGGTGATATATAGTGATAATGATCGTGACGGTGATGGTGGTGATGATGGTGACGACGGTGGTGGTGATGAAGGTGCTGCCGACGGTGCTGAAGACAGTGTGGCAATGACGATGTCCTTATTCCTGTTAGAAAGTGACTGTTGGGGCCGCGCTGGGCAGTGTCATCTATGCTGCCTCAGTGTCTGGCATGGAGCACGATTCGTCTAAAAACATTTAATTCCTTCAAGACTCACTTGCCTTGGGGAGGGCGGTTCTTGTGTAACCCGTTCAGCCCCAGCTGAGCCTCCCTCCGTGTTCTCCTTGCTGTTGCGTGTGGTGAGCTGAAGGGCGTGGCCATAGAGCTCCTGTGTAGCCGCAGGGTTGGGTGTGGCCTCAGACCTGCGCTTAGCTGGACCAGTCGCTTCTCTGGGCTGGGGCCTCCGTGAGAGCCTCCTGTTCAAATCTCTGGCTCCGCACTGTGCTTCCACGCAAAGGCGCCGTGCTCTGCCACGTCCCCACGTCGCCCTGCCCTGAGTGGCACAGCCTGGCTGCAGCGGCTGCAGCCCCTGTGCGAAAACTGTTCCTCTTCTGTCCCCTTTCCGGGCACTGTGGGTTCCGCACAGGGCGCCCCCTGTGGGCGGGAGAAGACAGAGCTCCGCGTCGCCTCACGTCGCCACCACAGCCGCTGCCCCAGCGTGGGGGCCTGTGAGAGGCTTGATTGTCACCTGTGTATTTGCTGTCAGGGCCGTCATGAGCCCCCCTGTGCCGGGCGGCAGGGCCACTGCCTCAGGGCCCTGGGCATTTATCATGTCTGTATTCAGTTCATGATCCACTGCTTCTGCCTCCCACCGTCTTCCCGGAGCAAGGACGAGACCAGCACTGCCCAGCACTGATCTTTTTAGTGACGATAGAACTGCTGGTGTGCACGTGAGCGACCTCGCCCCATGGGGGTGCTGAGTGACCCCGCCCCTGAAAAATCTGGACGGGAAGTCCGTGCATGGACACAAGTAATTGCAATACAGGGAAAGTTCTGGCAGATTTCTGGCCGCAGAGATACCCCCAAACTTCTAAGCAAAGACCCTAAACACCTCTAATATTAAATTGTTTTTTATTTACTTATTTTCCAGCCCACTTATTCCAGCTCAGGGTCCAGGGTGACTGCAGCCCATCCTGGCAGCTCAGGGTGCCGGGCGGGACCAGTTGGACTGGACACCCTCCCACTCAGCCTGCACCACCCTCGCTCCTCCTGGGACCCTGGGGGGCCTGTTTATGAGCTGTGGGGGAGAGAAACACACGTAGGAGCCGCCGCAGGGCAGCCTTGGCTGGGAATCATATTTCTTTCCTATCAACGTTTTAATGAAACGGTGGCGTCCTGAGGGCCGGGTGGTTTCTGCTTGGGGCCGTTTCTGCCTCCTAAGCTGTTTGCCTGCAGTGACCTTGTTTCTTCGCTAGAGGGCGCCAGGGCCTGGGGGGGCTCCTGGGCTCTGCGCCTTCCCACAACTTGGAACAAGCAGTGGTCCACCGTCCGGTCCGGAAGGAGTGGGAGCAGGCGGGGTCCTCTGTTCAGAAGGAGTGGGGAGCAGGCGGGGTCCACCATCCAGAAAGGGTGGGAGCAGGCGGGGTCCTCTGTCCAGAAGGAGTGGGGAGCAGGCGGGGTCCTCTGTCCAGAAGGAGTGGGGAGCAGGCGGGGTCCTCTGTCCAGAAGGAGTGGGGAGCAGGCGGGGTCCACCATCTGGAAAGGGTGGGAGCAGGCGTGGGAGGCAGAGCACCGGTTCCTGACCACACTGCGCCTGTAACAGACTCTGACGCCAGGAAAGACCACGGCGCTGTCCCCTCCAACTGGGAGGGCTGGGCCGGGCGCTTTCAGCCTCCCTCGGGGCAGAGTTCTGGTGCCCTCCGGCCTGGCGTCACCTGGAGACAGGCCCCGACACCTTCCTCCGTCACGTTTCTCCCAAACTTGTAGTTGTCAGTTTACAAGCAGCACGAGACTCCTGGTTGGTCCCTACTCTTGGGGCCCTGGCAGGAGCCTTCTTGCCCTTTGCCTGACTTGCTTTATGTCTGGGTCCCGGGCAGTCCCGGTGTGGACACGGGACCGAGTCCAGCAAGCCAGGGCCGTCAGGCTGCCCCTGAGCCCACTTTTCCCAACGGGGCTGGGTGAGAAGACCCACTTGTCCACCGCCCTGGGCTGCCTTGCTCTTCAGGCAAATATGCAAACAGCTTTTCTTTCAGAACTTTTCGTTAACTTTGGCGTGGAGGAAAAGACTTGCCCGCCCGCCTGCTGGCCCAACTCTTCTCTTTTGAAACTAGAAATCTGGCGAGCGTTGATTTATTTCTTTACACATTTTGTTCTGGAAATTAAAAAAATGATAAACGAAGAGAAAACTCTCAGCGATCAGCCCTCCACCCAGACACAATCTGTCAACGTTTTCCTAATTTTATCTTTGTATTTTCACCCACATTAAGCTATGGTATAAATACTGTTCGCGTGCTGCATTTCTGCTCTTCCCGTCCTACTGCGAACCTTTCCTCGTGGCGCGAGCGCTGTCTGGGGGCCCGCAGGGCTGCAGAGAAGAGCCCCGCGCTGGCCCTGAAGGGGCTCGGATTCTCAGCGCCAGGAGTGCACCCTCCCAGGCAGGCGGCTCCCTCTGGCCGAAACCCCTCACTGTGTCCCAGGTGTGCGCCACGGTTTTGAAAGGGTCGGGGGCATCGGAGGGGGAGTAAGGGGCTGCTGTGGGGTTTCTGTCATCTTGGGCGTGGTGTGGTGGGAACTCTGCTTGACGCTTCGCCGTCCAACGGCTCAGCTCCCAGCGAGGCAGGCAGATCCGCGCCTCCGGAGCCTGCCTGGAGGAGGTGAGCACTGGGCTGGGGTCCCGCGGGCCAGGACCTGGAGCAGCCCCAGCCTCCGGCCTGCTCCCCGCTCCGTCGGGCTGCTGTGCCAGCTTCGCCGCTCCTGGTGGGTCTGAAGCAGTTTTGGGCTTTGTCCTCATCAGTCTGAAGGGGAGTCTCACCGGCCTGTCAGCGAGAGGGAGGGCGGGGGAGGGGAGCGGCGAAGTCGGGGAATCGCAACTGTTTTTGAGCACAACTCCTTCCTCTCGGGAGTGCGGGTCGCCAGCGCCAGAGAAGCGTTCTGCAGGCCTGACAGCTGGTGCCAAGGCAGTCAGGCTCATAATGACAGCCCGAGTGTGTGTGTCTGACATCCCGGTGCTGTCCTCGCATGTCCTGGGCAGGGTCGGGGAAGGAGGGACCATCCTGGGCTTGAGCTCGGGCCATGTCTGGGGGCTGGGGACCTGCTTCTGCTGCACACACCGGCACCCCCCGGGCCTGTCACCGCCCCACCCCGCCCTCAGCCTTCTGAGCCAGCATGGGAGTGGGCCCGTCTGTGTCCCCGTCACCATGCTGGGTGAAGCACGGTGCAGTCCTGGGTGCAATCCTGTGACCGGGGCTGCAGGTGCCTGTCAGGGCGCTGCCGTGTGACCGTCACCAGGTCCCTGCCCGCCGTCCCCGCTTGTCCTGACCACGCCTCACATTCCGCCTGGAGAGTTTAGGGCTTGGCTGCCTTCTCTGGGAGGGGCAAGAGGCAGCTCTGTCTAGCTCCTGTCCTTTCTGACCTCAGTCACTCTCATGCTGCACACAACCTCCATTTTATTTTCATTCCCCCCAGCATTTCCCACCTGATTGGTCAGGGATCTCCAGAGAAGCAGAGCCCAGACAGACAGACAGATGATAGATAGGCACAGAGATACAGGGACATAGAGATTAGGATCTAGTATAAGGAGTGGCTCACACAGTTATGGATTTCCTGCACCCAGGATCTGCACTCGGTAAGCTGGAATGCCCAGAGAGCTGTTAAGTAATTCTCATTTGGATCTGAAGTCCTGAGCGCCAGGAGAGCTGATGGTGTCTTGGTCTGAAGGTCAGCAAGCTTGAGATGCAGGAAAAACTGATGTGTCTGTATGAGTGCAAAGGTAAGGGGAAAAGTTGGCGTCCCAGTTTGAAGACAGTCAGGATCTATCTGTGGCAGAAAAGGGCCGGCCTCTGTGCTCTCTTCAGGTCTTCGCCTGATTGAACGAGGCCCACCCACACCAGGGAGGGCAATCTGCTTCACTCAGTCCACCAGTTCAAATGCTAATCTCATCCGGACACCCAGACACACCTAGAATCACCTGACCAAGCACAGGGGCACCCACGGCCCTGTCCAGCTGACACACACAATACCCGTCTCACCACCCAGGATGCTTCACCCCTCCTGCACGCTTCTTTCCCCAGGCCCTGGGGATGTTCTTTCACATGCCATGGCGGGTGCTGTTCTCGCCGCCTGGCCTGGCCTCCTCTCCATGGCTCTCCTCTGCCCTCTGCATGGGCATCTGAGTTCGTTTTCACGGGGCCCGTGGCTCCTTTCAGTCTTCGCCCTCGCCCGGCTGAGGCCGCGCCTGGAGCGGGTGTTGCGTGGGGTCGTGGACAAGCAAGTGTGCGAGGTGGCTGAGGGAGTGTCGCGGGGCTGAGCGCCGCAGGGGGACACCGGCCTGTCCGGGGAGAGGAGCGCCCGAGGTCAGGCAGGCTGTGGAGGGCGTGTGCGTGTGTGCGCGTGTGTGTGTGCGCGTGCGTGTGCGTGCGGGCGTGTGTGTGCTCGGTGAGCCTGCTGGCTTGGTGGGAAGGGCCTGGCCTGTGAGCGTCCGTCGTCCCCAGGAGAGCTCGCGCCCTTCAAGCCTGCCGTGGCCTTTCTGCACATCCCGGGCACACAACGCGCCGGGCCAGAATCCCAGCGAGTGGGCGGGCGGTGGTGCTCCTTCTTCTTCAAAGGGAGACTGCAAAGAAACCCCGAATCGGGGAGACCTCGTTTCTCGCTCTCAGCAGCGGAGATGTGCTCTGTTCCTCCGACTCGACTCCGGCCGCGTGTGGAGAGCGCGAGGAAAGAGCCGAGACTATAGAAAAGCAGCTCGCAGCCTTCCTCACGTGAGCCGGGGGCAGCGGGGCGCTGCTCGGGCGGGGCAGAGACCGCTGATGGAGGGGGAGGCGCCTTGCAGAGCGGAGACACCCCACCCTCAGGCCGCCCCGCCCACACGCCTCTGCAGGCTGCGCCCCGAGAATGTAGGAAATCGTGGGGCTGGCAAGGGCTGTTGTAGTCAGTGTCTAGGAAAAATCTTACTGATCTGGCAGCCTGATAACAGAGGATGACTCCTGAAGAGATATTTCATTTTCCAGGCGTGGCTTCCTTTAAAACCCCCTTGGCCCCTCTGTGGCTCACAGCACCCCAGGATCTCGGCACGTCCCTGCTGGGGGGCTCTGAGCGTGGCTCCGCCACCATCACCCGCATGCACTGGCTCCGAGGCTGCCGGGGGGCGCTGTGCCCAGGACCCTCCGGGAGCAGCCACGTGTCTCCCTTTGGCCTAGGCACGCCCACTCAGCCCTCCCCCGGCCCGGCCAGCAGAGAGAAGAGCTGCTGTCGGAGACCCCCCGGAACTGAACCGCCGGTGGGGCACCCGTGGGTGTGGGCGGGCAGCGGGGGTGGGGAGGTGCGTGGGGCGGCCTCAGGGCCCGTGGAGCAGCAGACGGTGCTCTCGTTCCTGGCGGCCCTTGGCCCGGCGAGGCCCCCCAGCCCAGCCCTGGTCACCGGGGCAGGACTGGGCGGAGATCGACTTAGAACCAGAGCGCCCACAGAGCGCCCGCACCCCGGGGACGACCGGGCCGGGAGGGCGGCCGGGGAGCTCGGGAAGCTCCTGCTGGGTGTCGGTGCGGGGTCCCAGGCGGGACCGGCGCGCGAATCGGCTCAGGGAAGTGACGGCTCCTCGGGCGCGCTCTTGGGGGCCCAGGGAGAGCGGGGGGTGGGAGGGCGAACCTGCTTTCTCTGCTCAGCCTCGAAGTCTGCCTCTCCGTCCTGGCACAGCGGGGCTCCCGGCCTCTCTGCTCCCGTGGGAGCTTAGGCCGCTGGCCCCGAGACCTCCGGCCTGGTTTGAAGCCCACCGCTGCTTTTCCTGGGCCTTCAGCCTGCGATGGAAAATTGCCGGGCTCCTCGGCCTCCACAGCTGCGGCGGCGATCCCCACGGCCGTCTCCTCCCCCTGGCCTGTGCGGCCTCTGGCTCCGCAGAGAGCAGACGCGGCTCCTCTCAGACGCACGACCCGCAGCGGGGAGAGCGAGGCCGCCTGCGCCCGTCCTGCTGCTTCTCGTTCAGCGTGTTCTTGGAGCCGAACAGCATCCGGGCTGGAATAAATGTCATTCTCAAGAGTGTGTCAGGAGGGAGCTGGGCATGTGCTAGCCGGAGAGGAGAGAAAACAGTCAGAGCAGGCGCAGATCGAGTCCTCTCCCCCTCTGCCCGCGGAGTCGTGGTTATGGAAGTGGGTTCTGTCCTCGCTGGGCGGTGATGTTCCTGTGAAGCCCTCGACCCGGCAGAGGCCTGGCTGGGGGCAGGGGGCTCACGAGAGCCAGGGGTCTTCCCACCCCGTGGAGTGCCTGAGCCTGCCAGCACCCCCACCCACCCACTGCCTCCTGCGCCTGTTGCTTTCCCGGCTTTCTCCGCAGGCGAGTGGCCCCTAGAGGCCGGAGACCAGGTCTGGGTGTGGGCACTTCGGGGTTGATTGAGTCGGGAGGTAGCACTTTCTTTGAGGTACGGGGACCTCAGGGCCCTTCACTGTGGGGTCCATCACCAGGAACATCTTGAGAAGTATTGGGGAGATTGCTGGGGGACCCAGGATTTCCTGAAAGCCGGTCTTTGAAGGCCACCTAGAGATTGTCCGATGCCCGCCCCGCTCCTGGCGGGCAGCCCCTGGCAGGCCCACCGCTCCCCTCAGAGCATCTCCACAGAGGGCAGCTCCGCTTCCTCCTTGGTCTCAACCTCTGCTGGGCCTCCAGGCCGGAGGCTCTCCTGTTTCCAGTGCAGCCTTGCAGACCCACTCCCCTAATGGAGTAGCTCGCAGCTTGCTCCTCTGGCGCTCTCCTCTCCCTGCAAAGCTGGCAGCAGAGAGAAAGGTGCTCTCTTGTCTGCAGGCCTTGCACGGCCTCGCTGGGTAGGTCCGGGTCTCCGCCATGCTGGTCTGGCCAGGGTCCCTCTGGCTGCAGGCTCGTCGGGGACTGTGCTGTCTCGACGGGGAGGCCTCGCCGTGAGCCGGGGGCGTGCTCAGGGGTCAGGCTGAGCGCAGGAAGTGGCCTGGCCAGACGGGCTTGTGCTGCAGGAGGGGGCCGCCTCGGGGCATTGCCCGTCTCCCCTCCCCGCTCCCGGCTCTTCTGTCCTTTCCCTGGAGGAAGAGGGGGCGGCCTCAGAAGCTTTGGACTCAGACAGATTTTCACTCATTCTTCCCCTCCCGCCGCTCCTCTCATGCCCAGACAGTGACCAAGGTCCACCGAGTGAGTGTCCCCTGTGAAGCAGCCTCGATTCCCGCTCCCGCAGTTGTTCTGCAGAGTAGGTGCCGCGGTGCAAAGCACGTGACAAGCAGACGCTTAGCACCATCAGCCGCCGTGGCACTGAGCCTCCTGCGCGTGGCCCTGTGTGCAGCAACACGCGGCCCCTCCTACTCTTGCTCTTGCGTCGAGTCTCCAGATCTGACTCTTCGAGCAGCTGTGACCGTGAGCGGGGCTGAGCACAGGCGCCAGCAGAGCCCTTCCGCCCTCCCCGCCTGTCTCCCCTGAGCCCTGGGGCGGTCAGACCCCCTCGGTCCCGGCCCAAGTCCTACCTGGGCCTAAGCTGGGAGCTGTGGGAGGGGCTGGAAGCAGGCCTGGGGCCTCCCCGACCTGACAGGGCTGCGGGGGGCTGACAAGCTCAGACTGGAGTCTGACCCGGGCTCATTTCCCCAGAGACTTGGTCCTTAGGAGCCCCCGCACGTGCTGGTGAGTGGCCACTGTGTGGTGGGCGTCTTGCAGAGGGACTTCAGCTTCCAGCTAGGGGTGGGTGCTGGGCCTACGGACTTGCAGGGCTTTGGGGGACAGCCAGGGCCACTACGTTTGCTAGGGGGTTTGGCTGTGGCGGGCCCTAGGCCTTCCAAGAGGCAACAGACCAAGGCTCGGTGGGTATCGGGGTTCACTGAGCACAGGCCTGCACCTGCAGATTCACTCGAGGCCCCACCTGACTGGCAGGGCTGGGCTGAGGCTGTGGGTGCCGGGCTCGCGAAGCTGTGGCTGAGTGGGGTGGGGAGTACCAGGCCTGCTTTGGAAGAGCTGGGCTTTGGGGAATGAGCCGAAACATACCGGAGGGTTCCAGCGGAGGAGCTGGGGTGACTCCGTGGGCTGGGGGTGTGCTTGCTCTGTGGCCAGGGGCCTCCCAGCTGGGGCGGGACAAATCTAAGACCGGGAGGGAGGAGCAGGCGGAGGGCAGGAGCAGGAGATAGCCGCCAGCCTCCCTCCTCCCCACCTCCCTCCTGCCTCCCTGCGCCTGGGGCTTCAGTTGCGGGCACCTGCTCCTTGAACACCTGAACGCGGCCGCGTGTCCACCCGGAAAGCAGGCTCCGGGCCGGCTCACCTGTCAGCCTCCACCTGGCTGAGAGTCACAGTGATGAGGGAGGCAGGTGGGGGCTGGAGGTGCGATTTCTGGGCTGCACGCCTTCCTGCCTGCACCGCCTTCCTTCCCTCCTTCCTTTTATGACGTCACCTCTCGCCACTGCCCTCACACGTCCCTCCTGTCTGCTCCTCCACTTCCTGACTGCAGCCGCTGCTGCGAGCGGTAGGTGCTGATTAAGATGGATGGATTCGTAAGAGGCATTCAATGTGACGAGAATAAAAAGCGCACAGCCCGCCTGGACGCGAGGGCGTGCGGCCAGAAAGTAGCATCACTCAGGAGATTACTTTACTCCTGCAGCTTGTCCTTAAAATAGCATGTGCCCCCCCCCATTCCATTTTGTTGCTATTTATATAAATGTAGATACACACATATATGCATTTTAAAACAGAGTCTCTTCTCTCTTTTACACCTACCTTTGCTTCCTCCTTGCTATTAGTGGAGATCAGACACCAAGTTTTAAAAGGCTTAAGAATTCAAGGTCACTGGGGAAAGGTGACATTCTGTGACCTTCATAGGTGCTTTGCCCTGCCCCCAGTCAGCCTGAGGGATACACCACTCAGGAGCTTAGTGGCTGGTAGAGATCACCAGGGCCCATATGGTTGCTCTCTCGGGGGCTGTGCCCTGGGACCATTCCCCGCCTCCTAGCTCGTTAGAATCACCTGAGACATCGTTTGTCCTTTGGGGGGAAATCTCTCCAGATGCAGAATTGACTTACTTGAGGCACTGCTTGGCTGGCAGGATGGAGAAGGTCAGGGATTTGCTCAAGGTCGGTGGAGAGGAGGCTGCACCCAAAATCCTCTCTCCTAGTGTCCTATGTAGGTCTTGCTTTATGATAGAAAGAAGAGGAGCTTCAGTTTCCTTTAAATGTCATGTCTGTTTTTAATGGTTCACAGGCTGCTGCTCATTTAAGGCTGAAACCCCAGATTCTCACTCTCCAAAGAAAGAGCCCTTGTACTTAGGCAGTGTCGGGTAGTTGTTGCGAGCACAGCTGCCACTATAGGCACAGAGAGGGTCCTGGGGACGAGTTAGACCCAAGTGACCCAGAAGACAGAAGGGTGGGCTTCAGAGAGATGAGTCTTCATTCTGCTAGTTGACACTCAATTCTGTTGGCCTGTGGGATGTGTGTGTGTGTGTGTGTGCGTGAGTGTTTAAATGGTGCTATAGAATTTGCCACCACCTATTAATTTTTTTATAAGCTCTTTAAAAAATAATTGACAGCTGAACAGCAACAGGCTGGAAGATGATGATATCATCACTGTGCTATTTCTAGATCTCCATTTCCTGAAGAGTGCAGATCTTGATATTTAGATGGCGAAGGCCTGTGGGTAGGATTCCTGCCCAGTTCTGTGCTTCCTGCTGTGCCGGTCACGTGTCTGTCTCCTGATATCCGTTGTTAACCACCTGTTTATAAACAGGAAGCTGAAATGCAGAGCCAGGATCTGAATAGGGGATAGAATTCTCCAGGTCTGTTTTTCCACTGAGCCGCCCTCCCCCTCCACAAGGCTTTACTCAATCCATGGATTTGGAAGTAAAACCCAAGAACACTATTTGAACCATTCCAACCTGGATGTAGGAATAAAAAGAAGAATGTTATTTTGCACAGGATTACAAAAGAAGTTGGGCAAGAATGGGAGATTGATATTGAAGATAGATTACTGAAGACGGTAATCCTGGAACCCCACCTTTAATGAAATTTAGATTAGAGGCCACAGTTCCAGTCTGGTCTGGGTCCAGAAGTTCACCACTTGCTGCTCACTCGAGCTCTTAGAGAATCTTGTGTGAACCTGGGTCATTCTTTATGTGGAAGGTCCCCTAGAGTCTGCTGTTCTATTGATTTGAGCTGCTGTTTTGCTGCGAATAAAGACCTATGGCAGTCCTGAAGGTGCGGAAAAGATAGACTCATCTTGTTCAGATCTTAACATCCAAATTAATCTTGAAATAGAAGCTGCTTCTTTGGATACCCTCTGAATCATAATGATCCCCAGGCTAGTCAGAAGCAAAGAACTAACTAGAATTCAAAGGGACAGAGAAAGGCAGTTTCAGCTAGAGCAGAGCTTTGAATACTGAGAGCAAGTCTGAGCCACAGTGTATTGTAAGCATAGTCAGCTCCTGTGGGGTCAGAGCAGAGTTTTCAGACCATGGTCAGCAACCCCTGATACTATTGGTGTGAGATCTCCTCTAATAGCAAGCCCTACACTCTTATCACCCAAATACAGAGGTGTGGAACCATGGACAGCTCCCGGTAAACCCGGAGCGGAATTTTCAGCACCATGGCCAGCAGCATCCTGTCACTCAGGACACGGGTAGATTTCTTTGGATTGGAGCACATCCTGGCTAACAAGGCATTGAAAATCACTCTCCAAGTATAACCACTACAAATATTTTCTTTAAAATTTTCACATAGTTGGGTGTCACATTTACAGCCTCTGTGAGGAGGGGAGTATCATGACCTCAACATTTTGTTCTGTGAAGAGTTGGCACCAACAGCTCTCTTTGACCCCTTTTCTTCCTCTGGGGTCCCAAGGTGATGCCACTTTCTGTGACTGTGTATGGTTCGTACCTCTTGGCTCTGAACTTCTGACCAACTGACAGACCTTTGTATGCAAGATTTAGTGAGCTCTACATGGTCTTTTCCTCCGCAGCTTTTTATGTCTGTTCAGGACAGAAAAGTAGAAAAAGGGTGTGGGGAATAACAGAACCAAGCTTAGAGACCCCCCCCTCTTTCATTTGTATACAATGGGGGTGCTCAGTTCTCCTGGAAATGATGGTGGTGTCTACATGTCTACATAATATCTACTGGAGATTCCCAATAAACAGGAAAGACCAGGATTCACCAAACAAGATCACCGAGTGTCTCTGGGACAATGACTGGTTCGCTCATCTGCCTGTTGATTTAATAGAGTTTTGTAACCCGCTTTGTGCTGGGGAGACAAGCAAAACACCAAAGAACCCATGCCTTTACAGAGCTTACAATCGAGAGGGAAGCCAGTCCTTGATCAAATAAACAAAAAGCAGGCGGTAGGGGTATGAAGTGTTGGGGGGATGTTGACATTTTAGATGCAAAGTCCCACTGAGAAATTGACTTAAATAATGCTTTTTTTAAATGGAAAACTTAAGCCTCCTCCACACAGCTAGGATGACATCATTAACCCCTGTGCACCCGTGACCCACAGAAGGCAAATCCTCAGATCTTAATCATCCTATAGCAAAAGTTTGTGTCCTTTTACCAAACTCTCCCTATTTCCCCCACATATTGGTGGCCTCTATTCTACTCCCTGTTTATGTGAGTTTGACTTTAAAAATTCCTTTTAAGATGTTGTATGTTCTACATACAACACATGTTTTTCTCTGTGTCTTATTCACTTAGAATAACGCCCTTAGAGCCCATCCCTGTTGGAAGTGGCAGGTTTCCTTCTTTCTCAAGACTGAATAACATTCCACTATATAAAATGTCTCCTTTATGCATTCATCCATGATGAACACTTGGGTTGTTCCATAACTTTGTTATTGTGAACAGTGCTGCAGTAAAGAGAGTGCTGATTTCTCTTAGACATTATGTTTCATTTCCTTTGGCTGTATGTCCAGAAGTGGGATTACTGGACCACATATTAGTTCTATTTTTAATTTTTTGAGGAACATCCATGTTGTTTTCCATAGAGGTTGCCCTGGTTTCCATTCCCACCAACAGTGTCCAGCAGTTCTCACATCCTCACCAACACTGGTCTTCTTGGTGATGGCGGCCCTAACAGGTGTGAGGGGGCATCTCAGTGTGACGTTGTTTTGGGATTCCCTGCAGATTAGTGATGTTGAGCCGCTTCTCGTGTGCCCACCGTCCATCTGCATGTCTTCTGAACAGCTCCTCTGTCCATTCTTAAAATTAAATTATTTGGTTTTTGTGCCACGAAGTTATACAAGTTCTTTATATTCATATATTTTGGATATTTACTCCTCATCAGATATATGATTTGCAAGTATTTTGTTCTGTTCTGTAGTTGTTTTTTCATTTTGTTGGTTTCTCAGCAGAAGAAAGGACTTCTAGCTTGGATCTGAAGGAACTGGAAGCCATTACAAGGTTTGCTGGAGAGAAGAGGGTGGTTTGCAATTGGACAGGATCCCTCAGGCTACAGTGAGGAATAGACAGTGGGGACAAGGGAAGGCGTGTGCTTGCACAGAGATAATCCAGGCGGGAGAGAAGGGGGTTGGAACAAAGTGGTCACATAGGGGCTGGTGAGAAGTGGCTGAAATATGAATATGTGTTTGAGATCCTGGATATATTCTATAGATTGGTTGTTTAGCGAAGCTGAGGCTGACCCTAACATTCTGGACCCGAAGAGCTGGGAGGATGGGTTTCCCAATTTTCTCAACTATAAATTGGTGATAACACTGCTGCTTTTGCCAAATGGATTATTGAGAGACTCCATATAGATTAACCAGCAGTGGCATTGTAGATTCCCGGACAGAAGACTCCTCTTTGGGATGCAGGACTGGGTACGAATGGTTCAGCCTGCACACAGATGCATTTCCTACATACTTTGAAGGTTCTTAAGGATTTGGAGCTGCTTCGATGTTACTTTCTTAAAATACAGGTGACATTTGTAGATGGCTATATATATCACGCACTCAGCTACACCCGTCACGTACATTTCACTTAAGCCTGTAACAAACCTGTGAAGAAGAACTTGGCATTCTGACTTAGAGATAAGGAAACTCTAGGTCCAGAGAGATTAAAAGGAATTGCCCACAATTACTCAGCTACATGACGGAGCCACAATTTAATCCCAAGTGTGTCGAATTCTAAAGCTTTTTCTCGCAGCCAGGGACCCGGTGCTGCCTCCCGCTTCCTTTCTTTGCTCAAAAATGACCAAGTTCCTCTCTTGCTGGTCAAGTTCCACCACCCTTTGTAGGAAAAACCTTCTTTTAAAACTTCTCAGCACCAAGGCCATGAGATAGAAAGGTGACGGCAAGCCTTCCGAATTCAGTGAGCCGCACAGGGTGTCGTTATGGTGCCTTTCTTTAATGGAGACACTCACCTGAAAAGCAGCCGTAGAATCTCTTCCTCTGGGCAGTGTCATATTTAGAGAGGCTGTATAAATGATGAAATTACAAAAATATTCGTATTGGTTTCTTAATTCCATGATAATTTCATTTTATGTTTAATCATTTGATAGGAAATAAATATTTTGGGCCATGTGAAGTAGGTAACCACTTGTCTGCCCTTTTTCCAAAATTCTAATGACCCAAGCACCTTCACTGATTAACATTTCAACTCCTCCCCTCTGCTTTGAGATGCCAGCTCTGTGTATTCCACTCCAGTCTGACTGTCTGTTTCTAGCCTTCCTAATCCATTAGCTGGTCTGCCTGTAGCTTCCATGCGAGGACTGCACAGTTGTAATCGTGCAGCTTTGTAATATTTTTACCTCCTGTCGATCATCTCCTCTTATTACTCCTATTATTTTCAGAAATTTCCTAAGTGTTCTTGCTTTTTCATTTTTCCATGTGACCTTGAGAATCAGCTTATCTAGTGAAACAAATATCCGTTGGGATCTTTTACTGGGATCTCATTACATTTACAGAATAATTTAGGAAAAACTTAACTTCTTTACAATGGTAGGACGTCCTACCCAAGACATGCTATGTTTTTCCACTTAATGTTCTTAAGTGGAAATAGTAATTTTAATGGTTTCTTTATAAACATTTCCGGGTAAGTGTGTTCCTGTGTATTGTCTCATTATTACTATTATATTGATGTATTTATTACTATGTTGGTGTTTTCTTTCATTTACTGTTTGTCTTCATTCAGAAAGCTGGTGATTTCTGCTTATCAGTTGTGTACTCAATAAGCTAGTTGGATTTTTTTTTAAGATTTGTTTATTTATGTACACAAGAGCTGGGGTATAGACCAGAGGTGTGAAGGGTTGGATGATTCACCAGACACAGAGTGGGGAGCAGAACAGGCAGACTGACTGAAGTACACTATTGAGGGGAGCAGTGGGCAAGAAAGGGGAGAGGTCTGCTGCGCCATGTGGGAATCTCCCTGGCCGGGGACCGAACTCGTGCTGCAGTGGCTGCGGACAGCTTCATAATGCTGAGACTTAACCCTTTGTGCCACCAGAGAGGCCTAGCTAGTTGGATTCTTTGACTTATCAGTTGATTCTCTGAAGTTTTCACCTGAAAATAATGATAGTTTTACCTTCTCTTTTCCAATTTTTATGCTTCTCTCTTCCTGTCTCTCACCGAGTCAACTGATACCTTTGGAGTAATGTTAGAGATTGGTCTTGCTGACAGATATTCTTAGGATACTTGTAGTGTTCCACAAATAAGTGTGGTGTGGCCCTTCTGAATTGTGTGTATATGTGTGTGATTGTGTGTGCTTGTGAAAATTGTATTTTAAGATAAAAGCAGGAGTTTTATTGTGATGAGAGTAGAGGCTGCATTTTATAAAATGCCTTTTCCGTATCTACGGAGATGATCCTACGACTTCGTCCGTGGCCCATGGTGTGGACCTCATGGTGACGTCTCATCTGCCTGTGCCTGGGGCCACGCCTGTTTGTCTGAGGTGGGGGTCCTTTCACCTGGATGCTCCTGCTATTTTTTACCGAAGATATTTACAATGGCGTTTCTAAATGCGGTTCATCTTCTTCGTAACATTCATACATGTTATTTAGGTCTTACCTTTGGGGGTTTAGATGCCAGTGGTATGCCAGTTTTATAAAGAATCGGCAAACTGTCCTTCTTTATCTGTGCTCTCGAACAGCTTCCGTGCATGACAGTTGTCGTTTCTTAAGAATTCTGTTTTTCGGGGGAGAAAAGAGCGAGGGACTCTGGTGACGGTTTATGGGTGAATCGGTGGCGGGGAACCCACAGGGAATACACAATAATGTAAAAGACATAAATAATAGTAATAATAATAAAGAATTCCATTCTTTCTGTGATGGCGCTTGGACCCAGCTCTCTGAGGACTTTTTCTGTGATAATTGTTCTCTTGGCCTTTTCCTGGTTTCCAGATGTTGGTTTTGGTAATTTGTACTCTTCTATAAAATGGTCATCCCGTTCACCTCTCAGATGCAGCTGGAGCAGGCCGCGACCCCGCACATCTCTCTGGGTGACCCCCGCGTCCACCGGTGACCCCAACATTGCGCTCTTCCTTGCACCTTCTTCCCGAGTTCTCATAACGACCCTTGAATCAGTGATCAAGTCTACATTTAAATTTTTATTAACTCTCCCTGACTCTCTTTATTTTTCATTTTATTTTTTTAAAGATTTATTTATTTATTCATACAAGCTGGGGTACAGGCCCGAGGCGTGGGGCAGTGAGAGGCTTCACCAGAGACAGAGCGGGGAGCAGAACAGGCAGATCAGAAATACACTGCTGAGGGGAGCAGTGGGCGAGGCAGGAGAGGTCTGCGGCACCATGTGGGATTCTCCCCGCCCGGGCACCGAACTTGCGCCGCCGCTGCCGACAGCTCCACAGCGCACGCAGCACTCAACCGCAGCGCCACCAGGGAGGCCCCGCCCTCACACCCCCGACTCTCTTTAGATGTATCTCAGCACCGTCCACTTCTGCTCAGGCCGCCTCAGCCGGCAGCGCGCACACACCACGCAGCGCACATCTGCTCCTCCGGCCCCGCAGCCTGGCAAGTTGGTTGGTGTTTCAGATGTGAGCACAGCTCCAGAAGACCACGTGACTAGGCAGGGAAGAAAGGGGCGCCCCCACCCCCAACCGCCTTCCCAGCCTGTCCCAGACACACCCCCAGGTCCCCCAGGCTGGCCGCTCCCTGGCCCTCTCCGGTCCTCGCCCACACTCCATCCTCAGCGCGTTTATCTGCAGCGACTGCAGGTGAAGGCTCCTGCACGCGGTCTGGGCCGCTCAGGTGCCCACCCAGCCCCGGGTCAGCCGCTCGCCCAGCGGCAGGCTCGGCGCCCACCAGGTCCCGGCTGGTCTCTCCGCGGCGCGCCCTTGGGGTGGGCGGGCTCCAGGCGCCTCCTCCGCACAGCACAGCGCACTGCTGGACCGCTCAGCCTGGGGGCGGGGCGGGCTCGAGGCCGGGCTCGCAGGCGGCACAGGTGTGGGCGGGCGCTGGGCGAGCCCGGGTGTTCTCTGATTCGTAGAAGCGGGACCTAAACCCGGGGAGGGTGTGCGCGCCACCCCATGTGCCGGCGCCGCCCCAGCCTGGGCAGGAGAGGCGTCTGCCCGACCCTTCTCCTGCTTGTCCCTCCCCACAGCCTGTCGCCCTCGCCCCGCGCCTGGCCCGCCCGAGCCTTTCGGGTCCCATCCTGGCGGTGCCTCGTCCTGCTCCAGGCCCTGGGCTGCTGGGCTTGGTGCCGTGTCCACGAGCGCCCGGAAGGCGACCGGGGTCCAAACCCAAGTGTGGGGGTGAGGAGGGCACTACCCCGCCTGGTCAGGCTTCCTGGCCCCTCGGAGAGTCCACTCACCGCCCTGGAAGCTCCGAGCCCACACCCCACCCGTGGGCACATGGCGTGGGCGGCCAGCGCGGTGGCCTGGCGTGGGCGGCCAGCGCCCTCGGGGGGCCTGTCCAGGTTTCTGTGGCAGCTGCTCTGCTCTTTGCTGACCGGGCTTCGCGTGGGGCCGGCTTGCTGGGGCCGGGGGGCGTGGTAGGCAGGCTGCAGGGGACACGGGCCGGGGTTTTAAGTCAGAAAAGTGTGTCCCCTTACACGGCATCTTCCCTGATGAACTTTCTGTGGGTTTTGTTTTGTTTTTTGCTGCAACAGTGAGGCCCTCCTGCCACCTGGCAACATCCCTGTCTCTGTGTCTGTCCTTCCAGCCTGTGAGGTGAGGTCCCTGCCTCATCCGTCCCACAGGAGGTGCTGGTGCCGGGCAGGCCCCCGGGACCCAGGAGACAGCCAGCTTTGGGCGGGGCTTATTCTCCGGCCTCTGCCTCTGCTCGCCTCCCAGGGCTCTGTGAGTGCAGAGGAACATCCGCTGCTTATCTTTTTTTTTTTAAAAGATTTATTTATTTATGCATACAAGAACTGGGGTGTAGGCCAGAGGTGTGGGGTGGCGAGAGGGTTCACCAGAGACAGAGTGGGGAGCAGAACAGGCGGATCGACTGAAATCCACTGCTGAGGGGAGCAGCGGGGAGACAGGAGAGGTCTGCTGCGCCCTGTGGGAAGCTCCCCGGCCGGGGATCGAACTCGTGCTGCAGCAGCTGCGACAGCTTCATAGCGCTGAGACTTAACCCCTGAGCCCCCAGGGAGGCCCTAGCTACTTTCCTTTTTGTGTCACTTGGGCAAATGCGTCCAGAGCCCCGCTGGGCCCTGCTCGGGTGTGGGGACAGGTGAGTGGGCTGAGACCGCCAAGACCTTTCCTGGCAGAGAGTGGGCAGAGGGGCCAAGTGTGTGTGCCAGGAGGTGCCCTAGGGGCCCACGAGGGCGGGCGCCCCCGTCCAGCTGGGGTGCAGGGAGGCTGCCAGGAGGGGTGGGCGGGCTGCTGGCCTGCAGGTCAGAGTGGGAGGAGTCAGAGAAAAGGGCAGCAGGCAGAGACGGACGGGGCCTGACCTGCGGCCCGGTCGGGCGGGGCAGCGGGTGTCTGCCCGGGGCACGTGCTATGCGGCTGACTCAGCTCGGTGCGTGTGACCGTGCCCGCACCGCCAGGCGCCCGGAGCACCCAGCTGGCGAGTGTGGCCTGGCCCGTGACCCACAGGACCAGCCCCCTCGGCAGACTGGAAGGGGACGGGACCAGCTCGGGGAGCCATGTCTGGCTGCCCCGGGCTGGGGGGGTGCTCCCCAGTCGTGCCACAGTGGAGTTTGAGGCGAAGATTTGGGGGGGAGTCCCCAGGCCTGTGGGTGTGAGCAGGTCTGTGGCTGAAACTGGGGGTGAACATCGTCATCAAAGCAGAGACCCCTTGTCCTAGAGAAGCAAGGGGGAGAACCCAGGGCAGGGCTGGGGCGGGGAGGGCAAGGGGAGCCTCCCCTCCTCTGCGCGAGGGTCTGGTGCCCACGCTGGGTTGAGCCGACCACCGAGCATGGGGGGTCCTGGGGCGCCTGCCTCTTTCTTCAGAAGAGGATGCTTGAGTCCCTAATAAAAAGCTCACGTGATAAAACACACCTACTTCCTATTAAACGGGGCTGTCATAACTAGCCCCCCGTATCACATGCATTATTTAATTTGTTTGAGATGGAGGGCACTGCGCAGGATGTATAAATCCATGGAAATTTATTAAGTCTCGGCAAGAGTTATTGAATGTCCTATTAAGTTTTTCAAATTGGCAAATGTTGGATGATCTAAAAATTATTAATTAATGCATAACATTAAATACCAATAAATTGCACAGTGTACTTATGAACTATCTTTGATGTCATTAAATATACATATCGGGCAATAAATCTGTCCCCTCCTATAAATTGGCTCTGAATCGTGGTGAGTTTTGGCTTAGGTGGTAGTGGCGGGGGGGACCAGTCTGCTGGCCGGACGTCCAGGGGACCCGGGTGGCACCCAGGACCTGGGGGCCCATCCTCTTCCATCCTTCCCTTTGGTTTCAGATGCAGAACCGAGAGAGCGGACCCTGGGTGCTGGCGAGCTGAGGGCGGCCGCCGGCAGCTTCTGCACATCTGAAGCTGTTGCCACACCCCCATCAGCCACTGACACAACGGCGGCCATCAGCTCAGGGCCTGCTGCGCGCGCTGATAGCACTGTCCAAAAATGAGCGGGTCTGACCCTTACACACACCCAGGAAAGAAGTGTCATCACCCCAGGCCCAGAGGTCAAGCACCATCCCTGCTGCTTCATTGCACAGCCCCGCCTCTTTCTATGACAACCCCCCCCCCACTGTCTCTATCCCAGAGCCAGCCTCGCTTATAGACCCCAGAGATTTTACACTCCTAGACATTATACACCCCTAGAATTGTACACCCCAATAGGGCTTAAGCACTTGGACCCTCGAGGTGAGTAAAGGCAAAAGCATTCACTGACGAGGGTGTGGCCAGCCTTTGTCCAAGGCTGCGCTGAAATGTTTGTGCAGTACCGACTGCTACGTAATGTGAGTCAATCCAGGGTCGTTTAGTCTTGTCCCACGTTCCTCCAGTGGTGGGAGACTGACCACCTCCCAGGGCCAGTGATGGGCTGCATAGACTGGTAGGGACTCGGCTCTTCACCTGGGGAGTGGGCGGGTCCCCCACATTCTGCACACCTGCTCTGCAGAGGCCCTGCCGGTGTCCGTGGTGAGCGGGGACACCAGTGGGGGCGGAAGCTCGTCTTCTAGGCTTTGCTCCAGCATCAAAACCTGCCTGGTCTTGGGCAGGTCACTTGGTAAAATGAGGGCGCTGGCCTGGACAACCTCTGTGGCACCGCCAGCTGTGGGAGACCGCAAGGTTGGTCCTGACGTGAGAGCTTCGATGACGTGTAGTCTCGGGGGGCTAAGGGGCCCGGCGTGAAGTCAGGAAGCCTTGTAAGCTCTGTGTTGGGGGGCCTGTCGCTCGACCACGTAAAGTCTGCTTGCTCTGGGGGCTCCCTAGACCTTGGGGTCATGCGGCGTTTCTGTGGCACAGGCCTCAGTAAGGTGGCGAGCGGCTGGTGAGCCGGCCCGGGTCTGCCGGGGCCCCGTCTCCCGCGTGCCCCTCCATTCTGCTGCTCCTGTCTTCTTCGCCACCCCGTTTTCTCCTCTTCACACTCCGTCTTGCTTCTCACCCACCGTCCGTGGCAGCCAGGGTGCGGGCAGGAAGATGAGGAGCCCCGCGCGCCAGCTGCCGGGGAGAATGTGCTAACAAGGTGTGCGGCTCAGGCCAGACGCCACGCTCTCCGCCCTCCTTGCCCCTCTGACCCCTGCACCCCACCACTTCCCTTTCCACTTCCTGCCGCCAAGCTGGCCCCCAGCTTCAAGGCGACTCAGCTCACTCCCACACTCTGTCCCCTGCCTTGTCGGCCGCCTGGCTTGGCCCCTCAAGCCTCTCCCAGGTGACCCGTGGGCAGCCCTGGCCTTGCCGGCTCCAGCCCGCCTGTGGCTGGGCCCCAAGGAGCCACACAGAGGCTGAGGCCAGGGGTGCTGGGCCGTTGGGCAGGGCTGGAAGGACAGCGCCAGGGACACGTCCAGGACGGCACCCCTGGACATCTGAGGATTTTCCACGCAGCTTGCCCAGCCCCACGCGTGGCGAGGCAGCCCCCAGCTCTCCGGCCTGCCCACGGCGCTTGAGGGAGCTGCTGCTGGCTTTATGCACCAGGCGTGTCTCACAGACGGGCAAGCGGGCTGGCAGAAGGCCTCGCTGCCGGCGGGCACGGGCAGGAGGGTCAGAGCAGTGGAACTTGAGCGTCAGTGTGCATCCAGCCCTGGGGTCCGCCCGATACCCGTCCCGGGACACAATGCGGCAGCCAGCGCCTGCACCCCCGCAGCTGGGGGCGGCTGGCCTGCAGCTGCTGAGCGCACCCGGGTGGCCAGGCTCCCCGGCGCTCGGGTTGGCTGTGCACAGGAATACCCCAGGAGCTTGGAAAATGTGGGAGACCTGCACCCACCCCGGAGACTGGCGTGCACCCAGGTCCTCAGTGGGTGGTTCTTACGCGCAGTGAAGACGGGGGCTCGTTGCCCTAGCCCGGGAGAATCACCCGAGGGGCTTGCTGAGCCCAGATTCCCGGGGGCTGGTCCTGAGGGCAGGGCCTGAGAACCTGCACCCCTAACAAACGCCAGGGTGACCCCAAAACTGCGGGAGGGACGTGCTCGGAGCAGGACGACCAAACAGACCAGGGGTCTCGGAGGAGTCCGGCAGCTTCCTCCGCGACTTGTCAGAACTGCACATTCTTTTGTTTTTTTTTTGTTTAATCTTTAAGATTTATTGGGGTACAGGCCAGAGGTGTGCTGTGGTGAGAGGATTCACCAGAGACAGAGTGGGGAGCAGACCAGGTGGATCCACTGAAACACACTGCTGAGGGGAGCAGCGGGGAGACAGGAGGGGTCTGCTGCGCCCTGCGGGAAGCTCCCTGGCCGGGGATCGAACTCGGGCTGCAGGGGCTGCGGACAGCTTCGTAGGCTGAGAGTTAACCCCTGCGCCACGAGGGAGGCCCCAGAATTGCATTTTTGGCCCCACCCCAGACACATGGATCTGAAGTCCGGGCGCAGGGGCAGCAGCACAAAGCTGATGGGCTTAGCGACAGCCCCACTAATTCCGAGGGGCTCAGAGGTGCGCGAGCCGCACTGTGACGCCGCTGCCCAGCTGCACGGAAAGGGACCCAGCTGGTCCCCCGGCTGGGCTGGAAGGGGCGCGGGGCCGAGGAGCCCAGGGTGCGTCGGGGCGGAAGCGCCCTCGGCCGGGCCGGCTGCCGCGCCAGCTTCCCTTCCCCGCCCGAGCTGCCGGAAGCGGGAACATCTGCTCAGGGTTCTCACCTCGTGTGCTGTGCGGACCAAGAGTTAAGTCGCCAGATCCTGTCAGACGGCCGTCGGTTGCCCTGGCAACACCCTGCAGCTCCCAGGCGCCCCACCTGCACCCCCAGTCTCGCGCGGGCTGTTTGCCGTCTTGGTTTTCCTCCTGAAGGACAGGAGTCCGGAGCTGCCCCACGGGCCGCTGAGTGCCTGGGATTTCCGGGTAAAATGACCAAACCCCGAAGCGTCGCCGCGCTCTTTCCCTCCCGCCGCACTGGGGCAGCCGCGGGTGCGCGTGCCGGCCGGGCGGCCTTCCTGGCTGAGGGCAAACCAGGAGTCTGCCACCTCCAGGCAGCCCCGGGAAGCCGCCTTCTAGAGCCGTGCTCCCTGCAGGCCGCAGTGGGGAGCCGCCTTGCGGCTCCGCCTCCCCAGGTCTCCTAGCAGAGGGAGAGCCTGGGACAGACACGAGCCCAGAGCCCGGGTCTGCTGGGGGACCGGCGCGAGCTCTCGCGGGCCGGGTGCGGCTTCCCCAGCAGCCCGCTCCCAGCCGCACAGCAGGCTGTGGGGCCCCGGCCCAGCCCTTCGCGGGCCCGGAAGGGAGGGACGGCGCAGGAAGGAGGCGGGTTTGGCCCCGCAGAGGACTGGACCACGTGGAAGGGCTGACCGCAGGTTTACAGGCCCTGGAGTGCTGGCCGAGGAAACGGCCTCGGTGCCGTCCCCGGACCTGCCACCTAGGGCGGCCGGCTTTCGGGATGCTGCCGCGTCAGCGCAGGCTCGGCCTTGCCCGGGACAGGGCTGACCGGGCGGAGCCCACGAGCTCCAGCCCCCACTGATAGGAGGGGCAGCTGGCTGCGGCTTTCTGGGGGTGTCACTGGGGCTTTTTTTCATTCGCACGATCGAGAGGGTGACCCGATGCGCGTGGAGGTGGAGTCGTCCCCCGACTGGGCCTGGGTCGGCCAAAGGCGGCATCCTCGGGGCCCGGGGAACTGGGCTCGCGTGGGTGCGGCTGGCCTGACCGCGGCATTCTGGGCTCTGAGGACCGTCGCCCCCCAGTGCGGGGCAGACGCGGGGCCCGCGGGGCTCCCGACGAGCTCGACGCGCTCAGCCTTGCAGAGCAGAGAGGACGGGTGTCCCAGAAGCCCAGGATGCGGGGTGCAGGCCTCCAGGGTGGCCTCCGTTTCCCCCACAGCCTCTTCCATCAGGTCCCCAGTGTGCTTGGCGCCAAGGCCGCCCTGGCCCCAGGAGAGGGTCCTCGGTGCGCAGGGCCCAGGAGGCGCCCGAGGCTGGGCGGGCAGGCACCTCTGAGGTGTGGGCTCCGTGCGTGTTCAGACAGGCCCAGCTGAGTTCCTATCAAGGTTCAAAAACCGCGCAACCAGAACGCCAGCCTAAAGGCGGAGCAGAGGAGTGGGAGCTGTGGGCTGAGCCCCCTTCCACGTTCCAGGGACGCAGAACGCCCCCCACACGCCCCGGCACCTTCTGGAGGAGCCCTGCCCGGTCTGCCCCTGCCTTCTGGAGGAGGCTGGGGGCGGGGCAGTCAGGCCTCCTGGTCTCAGCGCACCTGTGGGCTTCTCCACGGCCAACGCCCATTCCCGCAGCGTCCGATGGGGCTACCCATTTGGGAGCCGCAGAAATGCGGTAGGATCCTCTCCCCAAAGCTGGGTGCAGAGTGAGGTGGTTACCCCCATTGTATGATGATACTATGTTAGGAAAAGCATTTAAACAACTTGCAGTTTGCATTTTCTTACCTCTTAAATGCCCTGGAGCTGGCAGGAGCCCCTCCTCCCGCCTGCTCCGCCCAGCGAGGAAACAGAAAGTCCTAGTCGTGACTGGCCGAGGCGCCTTTGATTTGCTTCAGAGAACAGCAGAAGGGAGAAGGTGCTGGCGCCTCCCCTGAGTGGAAGGTGCGGCTTTCACTGTGGAGGTGTGTGGGGTCAGACGTGCGTGGGGCGACTGCAGAAAGCCCCGTCTTCCCGTCGGTGGACTAAGGCTGATCCTTGCGACCTTCCGCTTGGTGGAAGGGCCCAGCCATGCCCACGGCCCCCTTCTTTCTTGACACAGCTCCCTGGGACAACAGGGTCACCCTCTCTGTAGAAGAATTAGGGGAAATGAAGGCCCCGTGGCAAAAAGCTGAAAAGAAGCAGATCGTTTCCAGGGGTGGAGGCAGCTGGAGCCATTCCTGCCCCCCGGCCGCGGGCTCCGCACGGGCCACCTGGACATCCGGCTGGGCTCTGGTCTCCTGCCGCAGCCCCGGTGCCAGGCCAGAAGCCACACCCTCCCCCTGAAGCCACCTGCCGCGCTCTGGCCTCCTCGCCCCTTACGGCTCTCGCCGCCCTCTCCTGTTGGAATTTGGCCACTCGCCCGTCAGCCACCCAGCCCACCTGCACAGAAGCCAGGGACAGCGTCTCACTGACAGCCTGGGGCTTGCAGCTTCACTGCTGGAATCCTGTCGGGGTTTGCTTTGTGTTTAGAGAGCACCCAACTTCCGTGGGCTCCTGAGCGCCCCCTGCTTTCTCCTCTGCGCTGTCACCGGCCCCCGCCTCAGCCATTCCGGCTTTCTGGGGCCTCACCCCGCCCTCTGCCCGGGCCGTCTCCCCTGGCCGTCTGCACAGCTGGTTCCTCACCCGCCAGACAGCTCCAGACGTATCCACGCTCAGGGAGGCCCCTGCCGGCCAGTCCCACTCCCCGCCCGCCATGCCCGGCCCAGCTGGGTTTCCTTGATGGCCTCGTGGTCGGTTTGCCAGGGCCCGTCGCTCCCACGTACCGCAGGAAGCCAGCCTGCTTACTCCCGCAGTGCTTCCTGCCAGAGCAGGCCCTTAAACGTGCTGAGGAGTGGAGGGGTGACTAGTTGGGGGGACGTGAAAATTCAGGTCTGGGGTCTTTGAGGTGCTGGAGCTTTGCGTCAGGCCTGAGCTCCTGGGTCTGTGACCTTGGGCAAATCTGCTGGCTTCTCTGGCGCCTCGGCCTTCCCTGTAAGTTGAGAACCCCCCGCCACCCCTGCCCCAGCTGTGCTGGGCTCAGTCAGGGGACTACCCAGAGCGGCAGGCTGCTGCCCCGGCGGAGACCCCAGGGGTTTGCTTCTCTTCCTCGCCAGGAAGATGCACGATTCTTCTCCATCCGGGGAGAGGCCTCAGCGCTCACCTGCGTCAGGGTGCGCATCTTCCCAGGGCTGGGCGCAGGGGCCGCGTCTGTGAGTCCTCTGTGGCTTCATGGGCTCGAAGTTCCCCTGGACATCGGAAAGGGGCTATACCTGAGCCCAGCCGCCGTTGCTGAACCTACCTGCCTTACCTGAGCCCAGCCGCCGTACCTGAACCTACCTGCCTTACCTGAGCCCAGCCGCCGCACCTGAACCTACCTGCCTTACCTGAACCCAGCGGCCGCACCTGAACCTACCTGCCTTACCTGAGCCCAGCCGCCACACCTGAACCTACCTGCCTTACCTGGACCTACCTGCCTTATCTGAACCCAGCCACCATACCTGAACCTACCTGCCTTACCTGAACCCACCTGCCTAGGAAAAGCCCTCTGTGAATTCCCAGTCAGAAGGAGGGTTTTGTCAGGGCAGTTGGAAGCTAAGGTCAGGTCGAGGCTGGGACGGAACATGCAGGGCGCACAGGTTGAGGAGACCATCACTTTGAGGTGTGTGAGCGCACCTGGGTGTGGGTCTCGTGGCCTCACCTGCTCCTCATCCTGGTCCCGGAGCTCATGCCTGGAAAGAACCATCGAGAACTACCCATCTGGGATTCCTCCCCAGAATGTTCCAGTCATAAGAACACGAAGGGAAGAAAGGGCCGTACCTGAAATCACCTGAACTCACCTGTCGTACCTGCACCAAGGTGAGGGCCCAGAGGAGTGTCCCGCTCCCCATGGCTGACTCCCCCCCCTCCGCGGTCTTTCCTGATTCTTGGAGTTAGGGCCTGACTGCTGTGTCCCCCCCAAATCCATTTGTGGGCTTCTTCGTCCCCAGTGGACGGTATTGGGAAGAGACCCTCCGTGAGGTGATTATGCTAGATGAGGTTGTGCGGGTAGAGCCCCAGGAGGGGCTGTCCTCATGAGCGGGGAGGCCGGAGCCCCCTCTGCCAGAGAAGCCGGCCGGGAGAGGCCCTCCCCGGGAGCTGCGCGTCTGGTCTTGGACTCCCGCTGCGAGCTGGGAGCTGCGCGTCTGTCTGGGGCGGGCCTCTCGGTCTGCTTTCGGCTGGAGCAGCATCGCTGGCAGACGCTGGGCAAGGCTGGCCCCCCCGTCTCCCCGCTCGGGCCCAGGGAGCGACTTTCCCGTCTCCCCTGGGGCCTCCATGCCCTTCTCCCTGCGGGACGGGGACAGGAGAGGGATTCGGGGCCCCGGCCATCCTGGAGAGCCCTGGGCTTGGGCGTCCTTCGCGTGAGCCCACGCTGGGGACCGCGAGGCCGCAGGAGACCCAGGGCCAGGAGAGGTGCTGGGCCAGGTCGGCGCCACACCCCAGGAGGGACGCGGCTCCCCTGCAGGGGGCCTGGGCCAGCCTCCAGGCCGCCCGTCTCCCGTGAGGGTGGACCTGGACCCGGCACAGGAGGACAGTCCCGTCCCTGAAGCAGTGACCTCCTAGGCCTTGGCCCGAGGGACAGTGGTCATCAGCCGACTCTGTGTCCTCTTCCGGAGGCTCTGCGGCCCTCGGGGTCACTTTCTCGGTGCGGCCCCTCGTTCCTCTGCAGGATAGCAGGGCGGGAGCAGGACAGTCCACTCCGAGCCCGTGGACGCAGCCTTCATCGGCAGAGACCAGGCTGCCTCCGTCCAGAAAGCAGCGCGAAGCTTAGGCGGCCGCCCCAGGCCTCTCCCGCTCTGCGCCTTCAGGAGCGGGCGCGCCCCTCCAGGGTGACAGAAGCCCCCCACGTCCCTGCCGTGCCAGAGGGTGTCCAGGCTGAGCTGACCCTGCCCGGAGGAGCTCTTGAGACCCCTGGGGGTACAGTGCCGCCCACAGAAGCTGCCTGTCACCTCTGATTTAGCCACGTGGAGCGCAGTGAAAACCCAGAGGCGCGTCCTAATCTCATGATCACATTAGTGCCGGCTGCAGAGAGCCAGCGGGCCGGGCAGTTGGCGCGGGGGGTGGCCCTCGCTGCCTCCTCATTCCCATCCAGACGAGGATGGAGTCGCATGGAGACTGTTTCAAGATTCGGGGTGAGAGAAGCAGCAGTAAGGGCTGTCTGGACGTCCTGGCCTTGTGCATCTGAGGGAAACTGAGGCCCAGAGAGGCCTGGTGACTCCCGCGCGGTCACACAGCACACGCAGAACAACACACCTTCCTAGCCACTGCGGGCTTCCCCTTTTTAAACTTGGTCTAGTAGATTTAGAAAACATCAACGTTGAACTCATGTTTAATTAATGTTTAGTGAAATCTAACTCCATTCACTCGGCTTTCACAGTTAATAAAGGAGTCATAATATTGGGGACTGTTTGGAGCTTTGGGTAGACTTGTCGGCTTTTCATTTGGCTGAATGCGAGTTCCTGGGCCAAAAACAAGCTTCTGATCTGCAGGGGCCTCCAGGAGCAGGGAGAGGCCCCTCGGGGCTGGGGTGAGGGTCCCAGTTTGGCCCCTCTCCTCCCACTAGGGGAGAAGTGGGGGAGCAGGCCGCAGGAAGTGGAGTGGGCGGCAGGGCAGGGACTAGCCCCTCTGGTGGGTGCTGTTCCATCAGCTGCAGACCCCACGTGTGTCCTTCCTGCCGTGCCTGCCCCGTCCCTGGGGACCCTCACTGCTAGGGGGAGCTACAGTCAGGGGGCCCCCCGAGCTGTGCTTCTCAAAGATCCCTCCCAGAACAAGGGACCCCCGAACGGGGTCTTGTCGGGAGAGGAGGGTCCTTCCTTTGATGGGGACCGAGCAGGCGAGGACTTGCCTGTGTCCGAGAAGCCAAAGGCCCTTCACTGCAGACCCCGCTTGCGAATATGTGGCCCCATTTCCCCAACACCGTTCTCGGTTGCAATAATCAAGGCGGCCGAGCCCACCGAGTCAGGGCCCCTGGCACAACGGGGCTTGCTCAGATCTGACCTGAGTGCGCCCCGTTTTGGCGGAGCTGCGCCCCTGCCTGCAGCCAGCGCCGGACTGCTCAGCAGCCCACCCGGCTCCCGCGCGCGCTGGAGCAGACCGGCCGCCCTGGCCTTTCACGGGGCGGCCCGAGGGAGACACAGGGGCGAGCTGCGCGGAGGGGCCCTGCCCATGCGGCCTGAGCCCCGGGCCCAGAGTGAGCCGAGGCCGGAGTGGGAGGGGAGAGCCCCAGCCCGGCTGCCCCGGTGTGGGGCGGGGCCGCCGCCTCCTGCCCGGGAGTTGGGGTGCAAACGTGCGCACTGTCCGGCGCTCGTGGGCGTGTGACCGGGGCTGACCGTCCTTCGTGAGGCCGCAGGCGGCCGGGCGGCCAGAGACAGACCCAGACCCCCTGCAGGCGTGCCCCTGCGGGCGCGGGAGGCGAGCGCGGCAGCAGCGCTGGGCGGCACGTCTCCATCGTTTCAACCAAGTCTCTGGCAGCTCCAGCAGGGGCCGAAGCCTGGGCCTGCCGGCCCGGTGGGGTAACGAGGCAGGGTGTCCTCAGGGTGCTGGGCTCCCCGAGGCGGGGGTGCCGGGAGTGCTGGGGCCACCCGCCCCAGGCCTGACGGTGCCGCCCAGGGCAGCCGCTGCTGCCGGGCCCTCTGTGGTGCTCGCCGCGGCTCTGGCGAGAAACGCCACTTGCTGCTGCGCTCAGATGCCCACCGGCTCAGATGCCCGGCTCAGATGCCCGCCCACGCGGACCTGGCCGGCGTCGGGCGCAGGTGAGGAGGCTAAAAATAGCTGCAATGGGAGGAGCGGCTCTCGCCGAGCTGGCAGCCGGCCCGCACCACGCTCCACCTGAGGGCGCCCAGCCGGAGTGTTCGGGCAGCGGAGGCCTCTGGCCCGCCGGGAGTGGGCTTGCCCAGCGTTCAGTGCACCCGGAGAGCCAGGGAGCCGGCACCACCGCCCTCTGTGCCCGGCGAGGGCTGTCTGGCCCCTAGACCTTCTGGCTGGTTCTGAGGAGTCTGCAGGGGGCTGTGGGCCCGGCGAGGTGCCGCCGCGTGGCGAGGGGTGCTCAGCTGTGCCCGTGCTGAGTAGCGAGGGCCCTGGCAGACCAGGCCGGGCTCTGGAGCTGCGCTGATGAGCTCTGGGGGGGCCGTCGCCCGGCCGCCCGGCGCGTCTGGAGGCCATCCTCCTGCCCAGCTGCCTCGGCGGCCTCTGGGACCTGTGGCTCAGGGGTGGCCTTAGCCGCAGCCCCCCGGTGGGTCGGGCCCGCTGTCCGGGAGAACCGGGCAAGTCATCAGCAGTCTGGGTGACCTCTGCCCTGAGGCGGGGCGCTGGGGTGCAGACACCCCCAGCCCCAGAGCCGCTGGAGAGGCACTCTGTACCTTAGTGGCTTGGTACGGGGTGGAAATTGCGGAGGCGGCCTTGGGGTGCAACAGCCCGGCCTCAGTGTGGCGTTCCAGCCTGCGCCCCTCCAGCCCTTGGGGCTGTTTCCTGGTTGGGGGAGGTGCAGGAGGCCTGGTGCGAGGGGCTTCTGGCGGAGCCGCAGGGGCTGCAGACTCAGAGGCCAGTGGCCCCGGGCTCTGCAGGGCCAACCCGCTCTGCCCGGGACGTGGGACTACAGGTCATGGGGTTCGCGCCCCTACATCCTCCCCGCCCCACCTGACTGTTCTCTGGTACCCGGGTCGCGACTGCCGGCGAGAGCCCAAGGCTGGACGCGGTGGCTGTCCCCTGTGTCCCCTTGCCGCTGTGCCGACGTGATGGCCGGGGCAGGTGGAGGCAGGGGACACCGCGCCCGGCCTTCCAGGGCTGGGACACTCGCGCTCCGGGTGTCTGTCCAGCTGTGGGGTGCCCCTCGGGGGGTCCTGTGGCGCTTGGGCCTCGTGTGCACTCAGCCTGCCCCCGTGCCTCGTGCCCAGCTGTGTCCAGGGTGCGTGTGCAGAGTGTGCGTGTGCGAGGGGGTGCGGCCCCCACACGGCGGGAGGGCCGAGGGGCCTCGAGACTGCCGTTAAATGGCGCCTTTTGAAAACAGTGAAGGGCCTTTCAGAATATTATTGCGCGCCGCTGGGAGAAAGGGTGTCCCGTCTCCCAGCTCCACCTCCCGAGTCTTTCCAGAAAGCACCGGAGCCAGTCTCGCCCACGGAGCGGTCGGAGGGTGACCCCAGCGTGGCTGCTCTGCCAGCCTGGCTGTGGGTGGCCCACAGGGCGGCCCTGGCCAGGCCATCGGGCTGAGCAGGCCCCTTCCCGACTGGCACGGGGACAGCGCAGGCCTGTGCCAGGGCACCTCGCCCCGAGGAGGAAGATGTGTGCGCAGCCGTGTCTCGCCTCCCGCCTGGGAGCCCCGGGGTCTCCTCCTGGGGGTGGGAAGCAACTTGCATTTGGAGGCCAGTCTATGGCCACGCCTTCTGGGGCCCCCTCCCAGGGGAAGCTTTGAGGACTGAGGTCAGTATGGGGTCATTGCTCACGCCGGCCGCCGAGTGGACAGGAGCCCCTCATCCGCCACCCCCAGGCCCCTCAGTGTCTCTGGGGTCAGGCTGTGCCTCAAGTCCTCACAGCCCCCTCGCACCCACTCCCCATCCAGGCTCAGGGCATAATGCCTCTCTGCCCACTCCGGGGGAGCAGGAAGGGTGACGGGGTGTCACCTCCCCTCTGTCAGCGTTCCTCTGCCTTCTTGCCGAGCGATCGCGAGCCTTCTGTGTGTGATCCGCATACGATTCTTCACCAGATAAGTGATTTGCAGCTATTTCCCCCGTCGATAATCGTCTTTTCATCCGTCTTAATGCCGTGTACGGAGTTAACATTTTTTAAAAATTTTGTTGAGATCAGGTTTTTTTCTTTTCTTTTGTTCTCATATCTAAGAACTCTGCCTAATGCCAGGCCACTAAGATTTCCTCTGTTTTCTTCTAAATGTTTTATAGTCATACATTTTAAAATCTATGACACCATGTAAGTTAGTTGTTACATGTGGACGATTGTTACCAATCCTTTGTTAAAAAACCCTTCTTTTCTCTCTTGATTTGTCTTTGCACCCTTGTCAAGAACCAGTTGACGTATTTGTGTGGGTCTGTCTCTGGATTCTAGTCCACTGGCCTGTGTTTCTCTCTCTTGCCAACACCACACCTTCCTACGTACCGTCACTTTACAGTAAGTCCCAAAATCACGTAGAGTGAAGTCTTCACATTCATTCTTTTTCAAAATTGTTTTGACTAATCTAGTTCCTTTGCCTTCCCACATAAAGTTTAGAATCTGCTTATCTAGCATACAGAAAATTCCACTGGAATTATTATTGACATTGTGTTAAATCTACAGATCAATTTGGGGAGAATTGTCATTACATTGCAATATCATGAGTATTTCAGTGTGAGTGTCACTGAGGTTTTCCTTGATTTCTTTTGTTATTATTTAGTAGCTTTAGCATACAAACCCTGTGCATTGTGTTAGATTTGTTTCTAAGCATTTCATTTTATTGGCGTACATTTAAATGGTATATATTATTAACATTTAAATTTCCAATTTGAATGTTCTAAAGAAAAAAGTTGTGAATAATCTGTAGGAAAACACTGGACTTTTATATGCTGACCTTATGAGACTTGCCTAAACTTACCAATTAGTTCCATGAGCTTTTTTGTAGATTCCTTCACTTTGTCTACCTAGACAGTCATGTCACTTACAAATAGGGTGACTTTTGCTTTCTCCTGGGTCATTGGTGTATACTTTTTCTTTCTTGACTTGTGGTGTGTCTGAGACTTCTAGCTTGATGCTGAACAAGATCGCACACTTTGCCCTACTTCTACTCCTGAGAGGGAAGCATTTATTTACTCTTTTATCCTTAAGCATGACATTAACCGAGGGTTTCTGTGGGTGTCCTCCATTAACATCAGGGTAAGGAGGCTCTCTTCTATTCTAGTCGCTGGGTGTTCTCTTTTTAAATCATGAATGGATGTTGAATTCTGTCAAATGTTTTTTCTGTATCAATTGATAGGATGTGTGGTGTTTCTTATGAGGTGTATAGTATTGATTACATTGATTGCTTATTTGATTATCGAATTCCAAAGATAAACTCTTATTGGCTATGCTATGTCACTCTTTCTGTAAGGCACTAGGTTTGATTTGCTAATACTTGTTGAGGATTTTGCATCTGTGTGTATAAGGGATATGTCTGTGGTGTTACTCTCTTGTGCAGTATTTGTCTGGCTTTGGTATCAGGGTAATGCTGTCTTCGTAAAGTAACTGGAAAAGTCTTCCTCTCATTTTCTGTTTAAAAAATATGTGGAGTTGGTGCTTTCTACTTTGAATATTTAGTGGATGTTACTGTTTTTCTAAACAAAGTTTTCTGAGCTTCAAGCCACACGGCCCCTGGAGTCAGCCCTGTCTGGGGCTTCGAGGGCAGGTTCGCCGCAATGGGAAATCTCAAGGTGCCACTTCTGCGAGTGTCAGGGGAAGCACAGGGGCTGTGGGGCCAGACCGTGAACCTGCTCAGCCTCCTGCCCCTGCAGAAATCGTGCTGGTCGCAAGCAGCCGTAGCTAGCCCCCGCGGGCTACAAAGTTTGGGCAAGGCTGTCTCTCATTTGCCTGACCCATGACTGCTGTGTGATTCAGGGAAATCTCTCGGCCTCTCTGAGGCGCCAGTTAGCCAGTGGGGAAAGGTGCCTGACAACTGTGTCCCCCCTAAGGACTAGTAAAGGGGGGAGGTCTCCCCGAGCAGGAGCCTTAAACAAAGTAAGGGGAGGAGACAGAACTGAGGGGAGAAAAAGCAGAGTGGGCTGAAGGGGGGCGGGAGAGCCCCCAGCCCAAGGTAGTCTGTCCTTGGGACTCTGTCCCGCTGTCCCTCACCAGCCTGCTCTCACTCAGCCTCTGGGGTCTCTTGGGGCCTGCCTACCGTCCTTTGTCAGCCTGCCCTGGGGGTGTGCTCTGGGCCAGCCTCCTGCAGAGAAGGAAACGGAGGTGCAGAGTGCGTAGGAGCTGGGTCAAGGAGACACAGCCTGTGGCAGAATGGAGGAGGCCCAGGGCCTTGGCCCAACGCGGTCTCACCTGCACAGGGAGCGGAGGGGCCACTGGTCTACCTCTGAGCTGACGCCCTGCCAGCTCTCCCGGAGCTGGACGAGCCAGGCCCCATTTCTTAGCCTGCCGCCCCTTCCTCGCGCCGGGCTGCAGGATGTGCGAAGCCGCAGCCCGCCAGGCTCAGATCAGGGCGAGCAGCAGCAGACACGGCCTTCCCCAGGAGGCCGGGCAGGCCTCGGAGGAGGGCCACGGGGACAGCAGCCAGCTGCCCTGGGCCCCTGCGGAGGGCGGCTGGGGAAGCCCGGCCCGCAGCGACCTCCCCTGCGCGCGGACTCAGCACCGCGCTCTGCCGCTGCCAGGAGGGAGACAGACGCGGGGACGGGAAGCGGGGGCGGTGGGTGTCCTCTCCCCCGGCGAGGGCACTGCCGGGAGCCTGCCGGGCGCGGGCGGGGCGGCTGGGGTCTGGGGAGCGCCCGGCCCTGCACGGCGCTGCGGCAGGGAGGGCCGGCCTGGGAGGCAGCTGCGGGTGAGATCACCGCGCGGGCCGCAGGCCGCTGAGGCTCTGGCGCCACCTGGTGGCCACAGCCGAGGTCGCGCAGGAGAGGCGGCGCGGGGCGCGGAGGTCACTGCACCCTCCGCGGTCTGGGCGGCTCTCCGCTGGCCACTGGCCCCCCGTACTTGAGGATGGGCGCGAGGCCGGCGCAGGCGTGGGGTGGGGGAGGAAGGAAGGAGGCGCTGGATCAGGCCGTCCTGGACTGGACTCTGTGATTCTGCGCCCACTGCAGGGGGGAGTCTGTGAGCGCGCGGGAGGTGTGATTGGAGGTGATGTCAGACCCGCCGGCCGCGGGGGGTGTGATTGGAGGTGATGTCAGACCCGCCGGCCGCTGGGGGTGTGATTGGAG
>PVIJ01002387.1:0-162472 GCA_004024925.1 Scalopus aquaticus | reverse complement strand
TTTTTTGACTGGGTTATTGGCTTTGTTTTTGTTGAGTTGTGTGAGTTCCTTGTAAATTTTTGTTATCAGTCCTTTATCAGATGTATTGTGTGCAAAGATCTTTTCCCAGTTGGTAGGGTGTCTGTTAGTTTTGGTTAATGTCTCTTTTGCTGTACAGAAGCTTTTTATTTTGATGTAATCCCATCTGTTTATCTTGTCCCTTACTTCCTTCACTTTGGGGGATGTGTCTGTAAAGATTTTGCTGAGATGTATGTTGTGTAGAGTTTTGCCTATATTTTCTTCTATAAATTTTATGGTTTCAGGTCTTATGTCCAGGTCTTTTATCCATTTTGAGTTGGCTTTTGTGCAGGGTGTGAGGTAGTAGTCTAGCCCCTTTTTTTTGCATGTAGCTGTCCAGTTTTCCCAGCACCATTTATTGAATAGACTGTCCTTGTTCCACTGCATTTTCTTTGCTCCTTTGTCAAAGATTAGTTGTTCATATATATGCGGCTTTAATTCTGGGTATTCTATTCTGTTCCATTGGTCTTTGTGTCTGTTTTTGTTCCACTACCATGCTGTTTTAATTATTACGGCTTTGTAGTATAGTTTGAAATCAGGGAGTGAAATTCCTCCATTTTCTTTCTTTTTAGTCAGGACGGCTTTAGCTATGCGGGGTTTTTTGTGGTTCCATATGAATTTCATCAGTATTTGAAGTGCAACATCCATTTATGATAAAAGCCCTTGAAACCCTTGGGATAGAAGGAACATACCTCAACATAATAAAAGCCATATATGACAAACCCACAGCCAATATTATCCTCAACGGTGAGAAGCTGAAGGCCTTTCCACTAAGAATATGAACAAGGCAAAGATGTCTACTCTCACTATCGTTTTTCAATATAATACTGGAGTTCCTAGCCAGAGCAATAAGACAAGAGAAAGACATTCAAGGAATCCAAATAGGAAAAGAAGAAATTAAACTGTCTCTATTTGCAGGCGATATAATAATATATATACAAGCCCCTAAAAACTCCATAGAAAAACTACTCAAAATTATAGACCAGTTCAGTAAAGTAGCAGGATACAAAATCAATGCACAAAAATCAGTAGCCTTCCTATATGCAAACACCCAATCTGAAGAAGAAGAAATTAAGAGATCCATCCCCTTCAAAATCGAAACCAAAAAAAATCAAATATGTGGGAATAAATCTAACAAAAGACGTAAAGGACTTGTACAAAGGAAACTATAAAACACTGTTGAAAGAAATAGAAGAATTCACAAGAAAATGGAAAGACATCCCCTGCTTATGGATTGGAAGGATTAACATTATCAAAATGGCAATCCTACCAAAAGCAATTTGCAGATTCAATGCTATTCCAATAAAAATCTCAATGACATTCTTCAAAGAAATATTTTAGGCACTTCTTTAAAGTAAAGGTATATGACTTTCACTGCTTTTTTTCTAATTTTTTTTTAAAGATTTATTTTTTATTTATACATACAAGTTGGGGTACAGGCCAGAGGCGTGGGGCGGCGAGAGGGTTCACCAGAGACAGAGTGGGGAGCAGAACAGGCAGATCAGAAATACACTGCTGAGGGGGAGCAGCGGGCGAGGCAGGAGAGGTCTGCCGCGCCATGTGGGATCCTCCCTGGCCGGGCGTCGAACTCGCGTCGCCGCTGCCAACAGCTCCACAGCGCAGCGCTAAACCGCTGCGCCACCAGGGAGGCCCCAGCACTGCTTTTTTTCTAAACAGAAACATTCAGCCAGTAAATGAATCAGTAATTTTACAGATGCAGTTAGTAAAACTGGTAACCTTTGACCTCTGGAGGCTACAACAAAACCCTGCTTGGTTTGCACATAACAGCAATGATTGTTTTCTAGCCCCAAACTGTATAACTGGTATCCTCTAAGACTATCAGCCAGAAATACCACACATGAAGCTCTGGAGCTACCACATCAAGGGTGTTTATAATATCTGTGTTTGACTGATTAGATGATTTTCATAACCCAAATGCATTGACTCATAGCCTAAAAATTCATCCAGGCTAGAAAGAACTGGTCAGTGAATTATTTGTGCCAAGAGAGATCTCTTTGGTTTCTTTGGCTTCTAGTTTTCCTGTGCCAGTGGGAGATATGTGAGGTGATTTCCAAATAGATATGGGAAGAATCAGGTAGAGGAATCCCA
The DNA here is from genome assembly GCA_004024925.1 of Scalopus aquaticus. Taxonomy (NCBI): domain Eukaryota; kingdom Metazoa; phylum Chordata; class Mammalia; order Eulipotyphla; family Talpidae; genus Scalopus; species Scalopus aquaticus. The sequence goes on along the minus strand of PVIJ01002387.1, from coordinate 160,306 downwards.
GAATGATTGGGGGTAACAGGCGCAATACCAGTGCACACAGTAATGTGGTCTTTGGTGAGTTCAAATTGTGCTGCAGAAGGAATTATCAGCTAGCAAACAGGCCCACTGGGACCCTGTGACAGTTCAACTATCTTTGTCTCTCTTAAAGGAAGTATACCATTTAATTATTTAATGAAAATAACTCACAAATTGATAACAACTACTTAATACATAAATTAATAACAGTGAGATGAGTCAATTATCTAAGCAGTTTGGTCTTGAAATAACCTTTTATGTGAGCCTGAGAATTCTGAATAAAGGCTTCTTTTATTTTTTTCTTTTCTTTCCCTTTATGCCATTCAATAGAACCTGAAAGCTGACAAAGCCTCAGCTGATCACAGTTCTGTGAACAAGCAAATCAAACACCAGGATGAGAAATGTCCATTGTATGTCTCCTCCACTCACAGCAGACAGCAAGTTACAATATAGGAGATAAGCAAAGGCACTTATTTCCTCCTCAACCCAAGAAGGGAATGAACATGCAAGAGATGTGTGCAAGGAGTGCTGGGTTGTGGGGTAACTTACACCATCTTGAGGGGATTAGGAAAGAGGACTTCTTTGCCTTGATGCTAGGGTGTTCCTTGATTTAAAGAGCGATACTTCCAGCATGTTAAACCATTCAGCTGTCTCATCAGGGAGTGCTTTATAGTAACAAATGTGAACCTTCTAACATTACTGCAGGGATTATTACATCGCGTTAAATATTTCATTTATCTGACATCACCCAATTGACTCACTCCTATAATTTATTAAATCGGCCTCCTAGTAAAGTGATTTGATAATTTTTTACAGTGAGGCTCGACTTTCAATGTCCTCTTCTGCCACACCTGCAAATATGTTTCTTTCCAGTTGCTGCACTCTGGTTTCACTTCCCACAAATGCATGTGGAAGGTGGTGAATCCCTGGCTTCGTGAATGGAGCCAGAGAACAGACTGGAGATCAACAAGGAGAGGTGGGGGGTTCATTAAAACCTGGTGTCAGTGGACATCTGGCCAGTTTGTTGGGCAGCGTTAGGACTCAGGCAATAAACAGGGAAATAAGGGGCCACTCCCAGTTTCAGATGTTTGAGGCTGCTGCAGACAGAGAAAGAACAACTTTCACCCTTTGAGAAGATGTAAAGCCTGAGTCAGAAGTCATCAACAGTTTTGATGCCACTGAAAGTTTCTAGATAGGACAAGAACACACATCTGCTTCTGTATTTCCAGATGAATTTATTCAATACTGTAGGATAAATGAAAGAGTCATCAGGTTTTTCCACCCTCCCATCAAGGATAGATCTCTGCAGGCCTACACACATGCCTGATAGTGGGCACCTGGTGTGGGCATGCGAGAGTGGGCACACCTGAGCCAGAGACTGGGCTTATAAGCAACAGTAGCAGCAGAAGCAGCAGAGGCAGGAGAGAATAGAGAAGGGAGCAGAGGACAGTTTGGGGTGCAACAGAGACCACGAGCAAATGCCTGGGAGCCCAAGAGAGTGAAGACATGCTGGGGGCTGGCAGGTCTGCCCACCTCCCGGCCTCCGGCCCCATTGCCTGCCCTGTACCTGGCTGCCTCACTCAAAGGACCATTAAAAGCCTCAAAAAAGCCACCGAGGGCTTCATAATTCCTCCTTCCCTTAAACCCATCTGCCCAGATCATGGAGAACCTGTGCTCCTGGTGTCCTCCTGTTGCTACAAATACCTAGGTATGTTGTCCATTCATTCTATGAGCACCACTATATGTTAGCTATTTGAGAGCAATGATGACCAAAGTGTGGTTCCAGAACTCATGGACTTACACAGTCATGGTTACTTACTATTATCACTGTTTATGTTATTTACACTATTTTTATCTGTGTAAAAGTGAAGAGATCCCTTTCAATCCTTCTATGTTTCAATGATAAGTAATATCACCATGTTATAGCTGAGACAGTAAGTACCTCTTGTGCATCCATGCAGCTTGGAAGTAATGGTTCTAGCAGTTTGACTTAGATTTTTGTGAACCCAGATCTTTTTCAAAGGTGATCCTATTCAAAGCATAATAGCCGTTACCTTCCTTTGACTCCAGAGTCAAAGGGTATTGTTTATCTACCTGCAATTTCTCCTTAAAAGAACTAAATAGTAACCCATTTCTTAGTGTTAATTCTGGTCTAATGGGAGATTTTCAAGGTTTCCTTGGTCTCATTGAAATCTATGGTTTCAGGTTCCCTTGGAATCCTTTTGCACAATGTTCTATACCCCTACACCTCCACCTACCAGGAAATCAGGGCCCACATTCACTCTAGGAGGCTCTCTTTCAGACTTTAATGGAGAGGGAAGCTTGGTTCTATGCCAAATTATTTCAAACCCACTGGAGATTTTTGTTTTTCATAAATTTTAGTAACTTGCATAGAAAGTACCTGTCTAGCATAGGGAGTCAATATGGGCATGTTCAGACCTATATATGGGATATCCAGTGGGTTCAATTCTATCTCTGAGACAGAAAGGCCTACAGAAGTCTGAGCTACTGCAAAACTACTGTACCCATAGTTAGATTATTATATTTAAGCATTTTTTTAAATCTGTAAATACAAATGATCCTTTCCATTCCAATCCTAACTTTATCACATTCCCTTTCAGTTAGATAGAGCTCAGACTCAGCCTACAGATCATATAAAGGATGATAATGTCATTTCTCCGTGACCTTAGGCCCTTATAGGTAGATGCTTTACCTTACCCGAAGTGACACTGTTTCTTCAATTACTACTTTCTCATGTTTTCCTGAGTGGATTCTTCTGAGTAGCTCCACCAGGATAGATTACATTGAGGAATGTAGTATATCTTACAGGCAGGTAACTAATCTGTTATGACCTCAGAATAGAAAGGGAGAGAAATAATGCTATCTTGTGACTTTCATTGAAAAGTCATTCTTTTTTGATATGTAATAAATCCACATAAAACAGTGCATTCTCAGCTATTTAAAAATACAATAACATAAGTAGGCATAACAAAATGTGAATAGTGGCTCCTTTTGCATAGTAGGATACCTGGTGGTATCAACTTTCCTTTGATGCGTTTCCATTTCATTCAGTGTCTGCAATGTGCATGTAATATTATAATCGAGCAAACACAATATGTATTGAGATAAATCTCAATTTATGAAATGTTATCAAAAAGTTTTCACATTTAAACTGTATATTGGGAATACATGTAGTCACTTGAGATGTCATTTGACATTTCCATAAAGTCTCAATTCTAGCCTCATGTCAAAATCTGAGTCAAGATGTCACATAAAACATATAGTAGATATTGTATTTCAATATTGTATTTAGTTGATGCAGTTAACTGACAAGTTGGAAATCAGAGAAGAGAATTACTGAGACAGTTATTTTCCAAACCTAGATGATCTGAGTTTAAATTCCCATAGCTGTATAGGGGCTGAGGAAAAGGAGACAAAAGCTGTGGTCTGCCTACAAAAAAAGCCTTAACTCTAACTAAATGGTTACTTTTCAAGACAAAAAGTCAACTGAAAATTAACTCACATTTCTGTCTCAAAGGTATAACTAGAGAGATATTCTGTTTGGGGCTATGTAAAGGGAGGTATCTCCACCTGGAATCTCTAGTGAAATGCTGGGATTCAATCAGGTGTGCAGTCCAAACTTCCACCCATGGAGAGCCCAAAGCTTCAATCCTATACATTTGATTAATGTAATCCCAAGTAGGTAAGGTACCCAGGAACCAGCAGAAACAAATGCAGATCATCTCTGGAGGAATCCCTCCCCACCAAACTCAGCCAAGTTTTCAAAGGGTAGCTTCAGAAGTTACTTCAGATAAAGCTCTCTAGTCAAGAATCACAAAGTTACAAAGAAACAAGTCCTCTGAGCAAGAAACAACAGAAACAAAAATTAGTATAACTGGAATAATTAGATATTCGATATAAAATAAGTATGTTTAATTTGTTAAATGATATGAAATGAAAAGATCAGAAGAAAAGATTAGAAAGAAGGACCTAGGAGGTGAGACTAAGAGCAAATTAGAATTTCTAGAAATTAAAAATGTAGCACTTGAAATTAAAAATGCAATAAATGTTATTTATTTATTATAACTGATCCTGACTTAGCTTGGTAAGGAGTTAATTAGCTGGAAATAGGCCTGAAGATACAGCTGGAGAAATTTTCTAGAACTCAGCCTAGAGAGAAAAGATGATGAAAAACTGGGAAAGGTGTTGAGAGAGAGTAAAATTTAATAAACATTGTAGGAGGAGCAGTTAAATTATGAAAAGCAATCATACAACTCTGAGAAGTTTCCAGAACTGAGAAAAACATCAATCCGTAGATTCAAGAAGCTAATGAATCACAACCAATCCTGACAAATAAAAATAAAATACTAAGGCACATCATAGTAAAGTGAAAAACAAAATAATAGAAGCAGAGGGGAAAAACATGAAATCAGCCACAGATAAAAGATGGAATTGTCTAGAAGGAATAGCAATAATATTGACAGCTGACTTTTCAAAAACATCCATCAAAGACAACATATAGTAGAAAAAGATTTCAATATGCTAAAAGAAAATAACAGTCAACCTAGAGTAATATACATGGCAAAGATATTCAATAAGAGGGACAAAAAAGATATTTTTAGATAAATAAAAACCAACAGCATTTTCTAAAAGTGACTAATATATGTTAACCAAAGAAAGCCCAAAAGACTGTATATTAGTTAAAGAATAAATGTAATTCTTAGCTGGAAGATCTAAGGCAAAATGGACTAAACATAGACTATATAGTAGAATAATAAAAATAAAATGTCTTACATGATTTATTTAAAAGATAGAGTACTAAAATACAAAATGTGTAAGTAGATTAAAATACAAAACGTGACAGTGTATAGTAAGTAGGGAAAGGTAATAGAACTAAGGTATTTTAAAGACCTTGTATAGGATAATAGGGATATAGAAAATTCTAGCTTTGGTAGTTATATAGTAGAAGCATATATTGCAGGGGTCCTCCCTGGTGGCTCAAGGGGCTAAGTCGCAGCACTCTGAAGCTATCCAGAGCCACTGCAGCATGAGTTTGATACTTGGCCAGGGAGCTTCCCACATGGCACGGCAGACCACTCCTGTCTTGCCTGCTGCTCCCCTCAGCAATGTATTTCATTCAGTCTGCCTGATCTGCTCCCCAATCTGTCTCTGGTGAATCCACCCCCACACCTCTAGCCTATACCCCAGCTTGCATGCATAAATAAACAAATCTTTAAAAAAAAGAAACATATATTGCATAAATTCCCAACTAGTGAAAGAAAAATGAAATAAGAAAAAAACTTAATTCAAAAGAAAGCAAGAAAGGAAAAAAAGATAAAATTTATAGATGGCAGACAAAAAAGACCAAATAGATAACAGGAAAAAAAAAGTCAATTGCATTTAAAATTTAGACCACCAGTTCTTGAATGGCATGGAGACCAGCCTTGGCTATGTAGATGAACTGAAAAAATCAAATGCTGACTAACTTCCTTCTTCAAGCCACTGCTGTGATGGTGTGAAAGTCTGTCTCTTTGAGACAGATCAGTCTTCCTTGGGACCACTCTACCATCAAAAATCTACTAAAGCAAAGATCACATCCTCTGTTCTCATTCACAAACATGGAGGAGTCCCTGTGTTCACATAGATGCCAAACTCATAATCTATGAAACCATCCAGGGGTCAGCAAACACTGAAAAGTGCCAAATAGTAAATATTTTAAGTATTAGTATGCTAAGGTCTGTGTTAAAACTATTTGATTCTGTTAAATGTGAACATACCAGAGAGGAAGTATAAAGGAACAAGTGCTATTTCTCAGGAAAACTTTATTTACACACACAGTGAACCTGGCCTAACTTGTGGACCAAGATTTAGTTCAAAAGGAACATTAGAGGGCCTCCCTTTTGGTGCAGTGGTTAAGCACACTGTGGAGCTGTCGGCAGCGGCGAGACAAGTTCAACGCCCAGCCAGGGAGATTCCCACATGGCGGGCAGACCTCTCCTGCCTCGTCCACTGCTCCCCTGAGCAGTATATTTCTGTCCTCTGCCTGTTTGCTCCCCACTCTGTCTCTAGTGAACCCTCTTGCCACCCCATGCCTCTGGCCTGTAGCCCAGCTTGTATGCATAAATAAATAAATCTTTAAAAAAAATAAAAGATGGAATTATTATTGGATGAGTTAAAGCATCTTTTCTAATGTTCCTTTTTTTTAAAGATTTATTTATTTATGCATACAAGCTGGGGTGCAGGCCAGAGGCATGGGGCAGCAAGAGGGTTCACCAGAGACAGAGTGGGGAGCAGAACAGGCAGATTTACTGAAATACACTGCTGAGGGGAGCAGCGGGTGAGACAGAAGAGGTCTGCTGTGCCATGTGGGAATCTCTGCCGCAAGGCTTCAAACTCCCGCTGCAGCTGCAGACAGCTCCGCAGCGCTGTTCTTGACCCATTGTGCCACCAGGGAGGCCCTAATTCCATCTTTTAAATAGACTTGCAAAATCCCTCCTGTAATATTGTCTCTGTGGCAACTGACACTACTGACCACATGTAATGTACTAATTGGGGCAATAGTGGGGCTAGGCCAGCTATTTCTTACATCACCATATGGCATCCACATTGCTACAAAGTTACTGGCACAACAGAAGACACAAAAGAATCTGGTCACTTGATCAGGTGCCACCTTTGACAAGGGTCCCCCGTAGGCATGTACTTAGAGCTGATCGAGGGCAAACCCAGAAGTAAAAGGGATGCCCCAGTTTCTGAGTCCTCACCTGCATGCTTAAGAGCTTGGGACAAAATCCAAAAGTGGACATGTGGAGAGAAATAGAACTTGAAAAAAACTATATTTATTTACAAGGAGAGTTATAGGAAGGAGGGAAGGGGGAGAGGGAAGGAACAAAAGGAGCAGGAGGAGTAGTAGAGAAGATAATTCTTTGGCTGACATGTGCCACCAGCTGTCTGAGACATGCCCAGCATGTGGGTCAAAGCTGGAAAAGCAAGAGTATACGTGCTCAGTCTTTTGAGTCTAACACAGCTACTCCCTTGCCCTTAGTTCCCAGCAGCCACCCTGTTGGGGACGCTAGGTTCATAGTATACTGAGAGTTGTAATCCTCAGCACCTGAGAGCTCTTGACGAGAAGAGAGGTGGAGTCCAGAAAGAAATCAGGGGTGCAGCCAGGGATATCATTCACTGGCTTGGAGTTTGCTCCCCGCTGTTCCTTCAACTCAGCCATGCTTAAGCAATGATGGGGTGTCAGCTCAGAGGCTATGGACACCCCCTGGGGATCTCCTGCACAGTAGCAGGATTAGCCTGGTCTGAACATATTGAGAGACAGAGTGGAGAGCAAATGGCTCTACCTTAGGGTTATTTAAATTAAGAGGCAAAGCAAGAGAAGAGGCATGGACATGAACCCCCTTTACTCACTTAACAAGAATGCCAGAACAGAACACCTGCAGCCTGTGGCGGTAGATTATCCCAGGGCCAGCTGTCAGGAGGAGGCAAAAGGATGATCCTACAGGATCCTGAAATTGGAGAGGACAAAGGCAAATGTAGGCCTCCACAAGGAGACTTCACACATAACAGTGAAATGACTTCAGAAGAATCTGAATGCAAACCAGAGCTGGAAACAGAATAAGAAAACACTACACTGGGGGCCTCCCCGGTGACACAGCAGTTAGGCGCTGCACTGTGGAGCTGTTGGCAGCAGCGACGTGAGTTCGGCGCCTGGCCGGGGAGATTCCCACGTGGTGGGGCAGACCTCTCCTGTCTTGCCCGCTGCTCCCCTCAGCAGTGTATTTCCGTCAACCTGCCTGTTCTGCTTCCCACTCTGTCTCTGGTGAACCCTCTCGCCACCCCACACCTCTGGCCTGTGCCCCAGCTTGTATGCATAAATAAATAAATCTTAAAAAAAAAAGAAAACACTACACTGGACAGGAATAAAGCCCTAGGATGTGGTGACCTTAAAAATAAAAAACATTATTAATCGGCCTAGAAGTGAAGGGACTTGAACTTGGAGTACTCTGCTTGTGAATGAGCTGCTATGACATCGTAAGGGGAGAATCCGTCTCTGAGAAATGGGGTGGCACATGAGGGTTTTGCAATGGACCACCCCCAAACCTCCACCCCCAAGGCACCATGGAGGATGTGTTAGTCTCCTTCTTGCTGACTGTTGCTGTCTCTGCTGAGGGGCAAACTGCAAAGAGAGGGAGAGAGGGTCTGGAATCTCACCTCTTACAAGAATATTCCAGGGTATGAAAGTTTCCAGGGGGGGAGAAACTAACGGTTACCCCACATTAAAGTGTTTTTTTTTTCCCCTTTGACTTAGAATATAGGCTGCAGAAAGCACGCTTGTGTCGGCACCATAGCAACTCATCTGGGACAAGCCAACATCATCTGTCACATTCGGCATTTTGATCCAGTGTTTGGTCTAAGGCTTGAAATGACAGAGCTGCCACCCTATGTGAAATTTGCCTTCGCTTTATTTACTGTTTCATTTCATCCTTGATTTGCTGTCACTCTTAGAGGTATTGAACATGTTATTGAAGGGCTGAGTTGATGTCTGTAACAGTTCTCCAACTGTCTTCAATTTTTACAGACAAGTATTTTAACAGAGTTGCTACAACTGAAACCAGAATGTAAAAATATTTGCATCAGTTTATTGGGTGGGGGGGATAACCTGTAAAATGGTGTTTGAAGACCTTTTGAATCAGAAATTATAGACTTTGTATCAGGATGAATTACACCCTGCGGAGTCCTGAACAATGAAGATGGTCTCCGAGACGGTGGAGCTAATGCAGTTAGCCCCATGGTCTGCCTGGGCTGCCGTCCGGAAGCCCCATGTAGGCTGCATTCAACCAGGAACAGCTTCCAGCCTCCGTGCAGAGTTGCGCAGAGGGTTTGGGGGAAGAGGGAGACAAGGACAAGGTGGGCTGCCCTGGACAGTGGCAGAGATCTCTTCACAGCAGGCAGCTAGATGAGAACGTCTCAGAAACTGCAGGGAAGCGTGGGCAAGCGCCCCATGCACCCTGGGTAGGAGGTGCCCATCAGCCCCCTGACTGCAGAGTGGACGAGTTTGCGTACCAACTGCTAGAAAGACCATGGTTAGGGGTGTGCTGGGCCACTGAAGTGCAAAGTCAGCTCTTGAAGGTCAACTGCCGGCCATCACGGCACAAACACGGAGAGATTTCTTAGAGAATAACATTGGTTTTGCTACAGGAAGGGACCAACAGAACCTCAATGGCAGGGACAGAGAAGGTCAGCAGGGAAGAAGCAAAGCAGAATGTCAAAGTGAGGGGCCTTTCCAGCAACAGGATGGAGACTGTGCCAGAGGCACTGGTTTAGGGGCAGAGGAGCAGAGGAAGGAGGCAGGGCAGGGATCTGCGCACCTGTCTGGGTCTTTCAGAGCCATTTATGCAGCCCATGAGCTAGAAGCTTATGGAATCCAGCCCAGCTTTGGTTTCACCTGCTCCCACGCACCTCTCCTTTCTCTAATTTCCTCCGGCTTTGACTCACAGTGACTTCCAATCTTCCCACGAGGGCTCCTGGTTTAAATGGCCTCTCCTGTTCAAGGCCATCCTGGCACTGTCCTAAGGCAATGTGGGCGCGGGCCCAGTGCTGCCCCTGGAAGCTTTGCCCTCCAGCAGCTCCTGTTTGCTGCTCCGAACACACGACCCTGGGCATGCTCTGTGTCCCCTTTCTTCATTTATGGAGAATAATAATCAAATAACAGGATTGTTGTAGAGATTAATTTAGAGATATAAATCACTATATTGTTACTTAATATAGATCAGTTCCCAGATGAGGATCCGCCAAGGCCCAATTGAGAGAACAGGTAGTAATAAAAAAAACTACTACAGACATACCTGAATATTAACGGTCTCTTTCTTAAATACACATTCTGATATACAAGTTGAATTTAGTTATCAATAAATTGCATCATTCTCTTTACCTCCATTTTTCCTTATAAAATTTTTACTTAAGGAGTCTTTTGTGTGTGCTGTTGAAGGGAGATATCTAAGCAAAAAGAAAGGGGGTCCCTCTGTAGTCCCAGTCCTGGTGCCCTCTTAGGGAAACATACCTGAGAGACAACACATGATGGTGGTTAAGAGCTAGCTTCCTGGAAGTAGACAGATCTGCGGTCAATGCCCAGTTTCCTTAGTTACTAGAGTGACAAATAATTTAAGCTCTTCTGGTCTCAGTTATCCAACCTGTAAAATGGGGTAATAGCAGAACCATATATATATAGCAGAGTGCATCCCTTCACATCAGGGATATTTGCTGAGAAATGGGTCGCTGGGGGATTTCCTTGTGTAAACATCTCACAAACCCACTGAGACAGCCCACTGAGCCCAGTGGATGGGCTTGCTTTGCTCCCAGGCTGCACACCTTACAGTGTGTTACAGCTTTGAATACTGCAGGCGGTTCTAACACAAGTGTATTTGTGAATCTGATCACGACTAGAATTGAAAATTTACAGTAAAAATGTGGTGTGAAAGATAATAATGGCACCGCTGTGTGGGGCACTTACCATGAATGGAGCTTGAGGACTGGAAGCTGTTCTGGGTAAGCCAGCCAGTGAGTGGTGAGTGGACACGGAGGCTGGGGTGAAGCGACACACTCTCGTAGACCTTATGAACACTACACACTTAGGATACACTCAATTTATTTTGAACATTCTTTCTTCAAGAATAAATTAACCTTAGCTTACTGCAACTCTTTTCTATTTCGTATTGTTTTTAATTTCTAAAAACCTTGACTCTGTACTAACACTTAAACACATTGTACAACTGAGCAAAATATTTTCTTATTTATATCCTCCTGTAAACTTTCTGTTTTAAAAATTTCTATTTTTTTACTCTTTAATTTTTTTTTGTTAAAAAAGAAGATACGAGCCTCACCCCCAAAGAGTCAGACCACTACCCCACTATCGCTGTCTTCCATCCACCTCACCGCCCGCCAGAGAGTCTTCAGGGGCAATTAACTTACACAGAGCTGTCCTCTCCTATTAAAACAATCCCTTCCTCTGGAATACATCCTGAGGGAGCTGCCTGAAGCTTTTCCTGAGGAGCTGTCACTCTTTTCAGAAACATGTCGATGGTAGGTTGCTTGTTTGCTTTCTTTTTAATCATTGATTTGCTTGTAAGCAGATAATGCACCATGAACATTTCTCTCTATTGCTGAGAACCATGTTTTCAAACTTCTGCTAACCCTACACTATGAATTTTCTTTTGGATTATTTTTCTTCACCTGTAGTTTCCTTTGCTCTTATCTCTTCTTCAGCCTTCCTTTTTCAGTTCCAACAACCTATCTTAAGTCAATTCCTCGGGACTTGCCCCAAGGGAGTCCTCAGTGTCCTCCTCATCCACACCCAGTTAAAGGTGACTGCAATCTCAACCAGAGTCCTGCTGATATTTGCAACCTCCTCTCTGTAGCAAATAATTTGAAGTCATGGATGAACCTCTGGAGTGTCTTCTTCCAGATGATTCTTACACCTGCCAAGGTGCTCTCACCCCAATCCCAAGAAAGGTTCTTGATGCAAGATGGTGTCATCCTCCCAGAACCACACCAATGTCTTTCTCAGTGTTTTCCTCAGTGACAGCAATAGCCTGGACAACAGCCCTTCTCAAGTGTAGGCCTTATAAAGTCTGTAACCCCTGAACCACTGGTTGGATCAAAGATGTGATGTTTGGAAAAGTAGCACTACTTTGACGTGAGATGAAAATCACCAATAAAAGGAGGATATCCAAGAACATTATCAAAGACAAGAAAAATTTTGAAAAGTACTTCTCCATTTTCCTGGCATAGCAATTCAGAGAGTTTGTTGGAAGACGAGCTGGTGTGGGGGTGGCTATGATTCCTTATTATTTCTATAGAATTACTGATATGTTTGAAAACCTTGGGGTTCTCACGGTGTCAAATCACATCAGATTTTAATTTGTAGCCTGAAACATCAATTCCAAGCAAGATTGCTCTCCTGACCTTAAGAACTTTGACTTACCTCTTTATGGATGAAAATCCTTTCAGGTTTCCATTTCCAGAATAGAAAGGCTTTTTTTGATCTATATTGAAGATTTGCACTTGCAAATTATTTTATTCCACAGTCAATTTATCTCGAGTTCCCAGTTTCAGCTGCCTTTATATGGGCACTCCTAGGTTCCCCACTTACTTTCATACCTAATGAGTAGCAATTCTTGAATGGTTTACATCACTCCAGCACTAGCAGTAAGTTTAACCTCGTAGTTGGACCCAACCTGTTCTTTCAACATCACAACCATGCTTTTGCTTTTGCCTTTGCTTTGCTGTGATCATCACGGTGTGAAGAGGGATATGTTCTATGTCTGTTCTTCAAGCCATATCATTAGAAGTTTTTCCATATCTGACACAGGCCCTTGCAGAATTTTTGTTAGTCTCATGCTTTCAATAAAGCAGATCCTTTGGTATCAGCTTTCACTTTGCTCTTGTTCTTCAAGACTGCAGCTTTGGTGGGATGGGGGTGCCTGAATAGGGAGCAATAACCATCACTGATTTTCCCCTTCTGAAGTACTTTTAATCACTTTTAATTTTGTTTACAGATCAATCACTTGATGTGGCTTCTGACTGGTACCATTTGAATTTTCTGTGCTTAGAGCCATGATGAACAAACACCACAGATTCAATCTAGCACAAGGTAAAATAATGCCAGCAAGCGGGGAGGTAAGCAGGGCTGTGTGAGGCAGCTGCTGTGTAAAAGGCTGTGATGTCACAAAAGGAAGATGTCACTAGGCAACAGGAACTTTGGGCCCACCCTCTCCCTGTGGTCTCTTTTTGTTGATGGTAACACCATTATGTGGTGCATGACTTGTAAGAATTCAATAGCCCTGATTCATAGTATTTCGTAAATGTTATTTATACATGTGTTATTTTCACATTAAATCATTACTATTTATTCTGCCAACCAGCAACTAAGAAACTTATGTAGCTAAACTGTAGCAACTAGATAATGTTCTCTACCAAAGATCAAACTATGTGATAAACGAATGGCAGCCATTCTGCCTCAGGTTAATCACTTATTTAACTCATGATTGTATAAGTTTAATTATGTATGCACTATTAATATTAAAGTTAACCTAAATAAGTGATGAGGGTTTCATATGTTTATTCTTTACTTCTAAAGTACAATATTTTTTAGGGCCTCCCTGGTGGCGCAGCGGTTAAGCGCTGCGCTGTGGAGCTGTCGGTGCAGCGATGTGAGTTCGACGCCCGGCCGGGAGAATCCCACATGGTGTGGCAGACCTCTCCTGCCTCGCCCTCTGCTCCCCTCAGCAGTGTATTTCTGATCTGCTTATTCTGCTCCCCACTCTGTCTCTGGAGAAGCCTCTCGCCACTCTACACCTCTGGCCTGTACCCCAGCTGTATCTATAAATAAATACATCTTTAAAAAAAAATAAAGTACAATATTTTTAAAAAAACACAACTTTGTTTTTTAGTAAAAGGGACTTCTTCATCAGGGACACATATACATCATTTGGTTGATAAACAAATTTTAACTATAATTTGTAATAATTCGATGTGTTCTAATTCTAAACAAAGTATTAAGTACTTAATACAACAAAGTACATACAACACAGTATTAAGTACTTAATATGGTGTGGGGTAGGCTGGAGAGCTCTCAGGCTTTTCTGCCCTCCCCTTGGGGATGGGCCTCTGCAGGCCCACCTGCTGCATGACTTAGAGCAGCAAAGCCTGGGGGGCATGGCTTAGAATAGCCATTAGAGTGGCTGTGGAGCAGCTGCTAGAGTGAGCATGCGCAGAAGGAGAGAGCAGAGGGAAGAAGCAGCAGCACAGAGGGCAGCAGCAACAGCACGCTGTAGGAAGGGCCCCAGAGAAGCTGAAGATTTGCTGGGGGCCAAGAGGCTCTCTAACCTCTGGCCTCCTGGCCCCCGGCCATGAACAGATGGTACCCAGTTGCCCCCAGGCCCTGCCACCTTGTATATAGTTGCCAGAGTTTAAGAATTTAAATAAAAAAGGCCATAAAAAGCCACCAAGGCTCCAGGACTCGTTTATACCTGTCTGCTCATCATCAAGAACCTGCCTAGAGCCATTTCCTGCTGGCATTATATATGGGCTAGGAAGAAAGTTATATGTGGGATAATGCTGTGGTGAAGAAAGTCAGATATGCTGTCTACTGTTATGGGATGGGAAATAGACATTGTAACAGTAATACAGCTACATGTATGTATGTGTAACCATTTAGTCTGAATTAGAAATGCATACTGTCATGTTTACCTGTGTAAAATATATTTACTATAATATACATTATATTTATATTCATTTGAATAAATATTTAAATATATATCTATATAAGATTTTATATATTTGGGGCCTCCCTGGTGGCTTAGGGGTTAAGTCTGGACACTACCACTTCTTTTTTTTTTTTTTAAAGATTTATTTATTTATGCTTTCAAGCTGGGGTACAGGCCAAAGGCAAGCTGGGGTACAGGCCAGAGGCATGGGGTGGTGAGAGTGTTCACCAGAGACAGAGTGGGGGCAGCACAGGCAGATCGACGGAAATACACTGCTGAGGGGAGCAGCGGGCGAGGCATGAGAGGTCTGCTGCGCCATGTGGGAATCTCCCTGGCCAGGCATCGAACTTGCGTGGCCGCTGCCAGCAGCTCCACAGTGTAGTGCCTAACTGCTGCACCACCAGGGAGGCCCTCAACACTACCACTTCTACTGCCCTCCTTGGAGGTGTGAGTTTACTCCCTGGCCAGGCAGCTGACCCACATGGTGCAGCAGACCTCTCTTGTCTCACCCACTGCTCCCCTCAGCAGGGTATTTCAGATACTACACTTGATCTCAGCCAAAAGGCCGAAAAGCAATTAGCAGTGTGTTTCAGTCGATCCACCTGTTTTGCTCCCCACTCCATCTTTGGTGAATCCTCTTACCCCCCAGCACCTCTGGCCTACACCCCAGTTCTTCTATGCAAAAATAAATTAATTCTTTAAAGAACAAGATTTTATTTGTTTTTACATAGAAGAACTGGGTGTAGAAGGGGTGGGGGGATAGGGTATGTGTGTGAGAGAGGATTCACCAGAGTCAGAGTGGGGAGCAGAGCAAGGTCTGCTGTGCCACAGCTCCCTGGTGAGATAAAACTCAGATTGTTTGGTGATAGTGTTGAAATTTAACCCCAGGCAACCAGGGAGGACACCCTCTATTTGCATTTTAAAAAATCTCCCTTGGTGAATGTGTAGAGGAAGCACTCACAGGAAGGGCCCAAGAGAAGGAAATAAGGAGACAAGAATGAGGCATGTTGAGGATGATAGTAGAAGATACCAGGAAGATTTTAGAGGCTAAATCTCAGGATTGGATGAGAGATTACATGAAAGGATTGAAAGAGGGAGACAAAATGAATCTCAGGTTTCCATGGGGTGGAGGTGTCATTTATTGAGATGAAGAGCAGAGAAGAAGGATCCAATTTAAGGGAGAAATATCAAGAAATCAATGAACTGTAGTTTGAGCATGTAAGTCCCTTTTCATTGAAAGTGACAAGTGTTTTCTAGAAAGTTATATATGGTGGGAAAGTTTAGATTAAATTACCTCTAAGGTTTTTTTGTTTGTTTGTTTGTTTTTTTAACTTCTAGAGTTCATAACTATTGAATGGATGTTAATATTGAGAAGTGAAGAAATAAATGTTTATACTATGAAATTGGGTACAATGTACAATTTTTTATTACCTTCTATATAAAACTGACACTTCTTGTTATAAGCATTGGTAAATATATGAAAATTTGAGTTTTAAATATTTGAAAATGCAATAGCATTATTAATAAAGTATTATTTTGCATAAATTTTAAAATAATGTCAATCCTTTAAGTTAACAAAATCAAGAATTCTGATTTCAAAGCTATAAATCCTGTCAGTTTTGAATTGCATGTATGTTACATTTTTAAGTTTATATCATTTCAGCAGGTAAACAGAAATACTGAACATTCTCAAGTTAGTAATGAACTGTGGCAGTTTTGAATTAGGTGTGAGGCATGAAGAAAACATTTTAACTTAGAGTGAGAGTTCTTATGTCATAGAGTTCATAATCCTATGAATTATAGGATTTTAGCTTAGAAATTATCTTGCTTCCAAGGTGTAGCATTATACAGTGCTATGCACCCAGTGCAATTAGTGAATCAGTGTTCTTTCTAAATATTTCACATACATTATTTTCAGAGGTTATCCTCCCATTTTGTGTCTCCCTTTCCCAAAGTACAGATTTAAAGTAAGTTGTTAGCAATTTTGTAGACAGTGTTTAAACTGCACTGATATGTGGGTAGAACAGCAAGTAACAAGTCAGAAATTATCCCTTACATTTTTATTCCCTTAAGGAGGTGGAACTGCACCATGGGAAAAGGCTTGTCATCATCAAAATACATGTGTAGAAAACCACTTCCCTGTAAGAATGTAAAATTCTGCAAACTGTCTCTGATGTTTGAGCTAGGAGTGTAAGATCTGTTCAATAGACCTTGTACTAGCAAGATGAAAATGACAGATTATTTGACCAACATGTGGAAAAAATAAGAGTGCATGCAAGTCAGCAGAACTTCATCTTTTTAAAAAATTGTTATTGAAGTAACATTAGTTTAGAACATTGTGTTGGTTTCAGGTGTCTGGTATTATAACTGGACGTCTGTATATAAAGCATTATGACTGCCAAGTCTATTTTTCATCTACCACCACACGACTGATCTATATTACCCAATTTACTCACCCCCAAAAAAACTTTTCAGCATTTTGTTTTATTTTCTTTCAAATAGCCTGTGCAAAAGCAAAAACCAAATCAAAACAAAACAAAGTGGAAATGATGGATCACATCCTGCACTGACTGCAGAAAGACTCTCTCGTGTACAAAAACAGATCTCAACCTACCAGCCACTTTCTCTGGCCTACATGCAGAGGACGGGGGAACAAAAGGGATCAAAACAAGGAGGGAAGAGCATAAGGGACTGTGGTGATGGATCGCGGGCAGTGGGAGAACTACAGAACTACACCTGAGGGGAGAAATCAAATACTGTACAAAGATTAATAAAGATGTAAGAAAATTAATTTATTTAAAAAACTTTTAAAAAATACTCTAAAGCACCATCACTCCTTCTGGTGCATGACTTCTTGGTGTCCCCATGCTTGTGGAAAGAATATGCAACAAGGTCAAAAGAAAATCATTGAGTGAAAGTTCCAGAAGAAACGTGTTTGTTTCTGCTTAAGTTGGAGAGACATTATTAATTCAGACTGAGGAAAAGAGGGACACAGTACACACCATAACAGAGTGACAGAAGCCTGAGGCCCTTGTCTTGTGGATTCAAATATCTACAGTGCAGAGATAGGAGAAGCTGCAGGATAAACTCTTAAATTATGTGGATTAAATTTTACATTCTAAATTGCATTTATTAGAATGATAGATTTGAGGAAATTTTTCCCTTCTAAACCTGGAATTGAAAATGTAATGTGATGGTTGATTTTTCTGTCTCTCATTCTTATTTTAAACATGAAGTTTATAAACTTAATGTTGTTTCCCTAAAATTGAAACAAATTCGAACACATGGAGAAGGAAAAAGAAAAGGAAAATGAACTGAGACTTAACCAGTTGTATTCTGGCAAATCTTGAGTGAGACCAACATGTATTTCTGCTTACTGAATAATTATAATCACCTGTCAATTAGGGACGTGGAGAGGGGTAATCAAATAGATAAAGGTAGATTGGACATGAGAATCTATTCCCAACACTTGCCTGTCTTTGTTCTAGTTTCTGTGTGATTAGAGAATGCCTCTCTCAGTATCAATCAATAATTTCAAGCATGTTAACAATACAGGCCTGAGATCTTTAGGCAGAATAACATCCCATCTCTCCAGCACCCAGAAAAAACCAAAACAAAACATTATCACGAAGGAAATTTTCAAATGACTAAACTTAGTGCTTGGAGTACTAAAACTTAAAGGAAAACGATCACCAGTTTTGGTTGACCCCCTTCCCAGTGGATTTATCTTTTCCTGACTCCTTCCTGTATATTTTGCTGATGATTCTCCAGTGTCCCCAAGCCACCCCTTTTCCCCCAACCTTGAGTTCTTTATCCAATTGCCTCCTCAGCAGACTCATTTGAAAAATCTATTTATCATCTAAAAATTGGCCTTTTACTCTTCTCTTTTAAACCATTCTTTTTTCAATAAGTGGCAACTTTATCCATCTAGTTGCTCAGGTGAAACATGTTGAGGTCATTCTGAACCTCTCTCTCGTCGTCTGTTTCACTTTGTCTCCATCTGATTTTCTCTTTCTGACTCTCTCCCCACATCCAATCCATCAGCAATTTCTTCTGATGCTATCATCAGAATAGCCCCATCATAAGGTCAACCACCAACTCCTTCCTAGTCCAAGTCATCGTCACCTGTCACCTGAAATATTACAACAAAGTCTCCCTGCTTTTACTTTTGCCCCCATAATCTTTTCTCAGGAGTCAAAGTAACTCCTATAAAATGTAGCTTAGTATTGGTTCTTCTCTATTTAAAACCTCTGATGGCTTCCCACCACACTAGAGCAAAGGCCAAAGTCCTGCCAATGACCTAAAATCTTACACCAATATGACCTCACTACTTTCCCCTGCATCTGCTCCGTGCCATGGACTTGCAAGACACTTTTCTGCTTTTCCATGCTTTCTTTCATGTCTCGAATATTCTCTTCCGTCTCCTGCAGGGACAAAATACCTACAGGGTTATTTCCTTCACTTACTGCAGGTCTCTGATGTAGCATAAATGCTTCAGCAACTTTCCTGATGACCTATACCAAATATTCCTTCAACCCTATTCCCCCTCACTGCTTTATTTTTCTCCATTCACTTACCATTTGACTTAGTGTGTATATATGTGTGTGCGCATATGTGTGTATGTGTGTGCTATGTATGTATGTATGTGTGAATGTATGCATGATGTATTGATGTATGTGTTCGTTAATTAATCATCTTATAGTTTGAATGCATCACTACAAATAAAATGTGTGGTGTTAACTATGAAATATCAGCTATATTTTGAATAATAGATTGATATGAAAACAAAAAAGCATATTTGGGAAGAAATTATGAGATGCTTAATATCTTGCCAAAGAATTGGCTGAGGAGAAAAATGTCCAAAAATGGCATGGCCATTCCCTTTGGATTACCTGGAAAATGAGTTAGTAGGACCAAAGCTTCAACAGTTAGCTGGAGGGAATACACTCTAGGTCGTCTCCTCTGGAACATCTCTGGTTGGTGGCATCCATTCCTTGTGGAGAATCAGTGGTGCCCCAGGTCTTTTGGTTTCTGGCGGTGGTTGTCTTAGACAACTTCCAGCATCAAAACCAGGTAGGCAGTCATCAAAGGGGTCTGATTACTGATCAGATTTCCCTTTATAGGGAGGACTGTCAGGGAATTGAGTTCTCTCCCAGGAAGGCAGACTCACCACACGTGGCCAACAGACCGCTCTGCCACTGGTGTGCCTCTCCCACCATGAAGGGGGGGAGTTGGGGCCTGTGGCTTCTCTCATCTTGCTTACTCTTGGCTTAATCAAGTCTGATCTTTAACCTTTTGACACTTTAATCTTCCTCTTTTTGTTGTGACATCCCCAAGACCACCCTCAGTTTCAAAGATTTGTTAGAAGGACTCAGAATCCAAAATGATTTGTTACACTCATGTTAATGGTTTATTACAAGAGGATACAAATTGAAATCAGCAAAGGCACAAGTACAAGGCACGTATGGCAGAACCCAAGAGAGACCAGGCATAAGCTTCCAGGCAATCCCTCCTGGTGGAGTCCTTTGTCAGTGCTCAATTCTCCCAGCAATGATATGGCAGATATACAGGCATTGCCAACCAAGGACGCACACCTGACTTCTGATGTCCAGGTTTTCATACAGTTTCCAGCCTCTCTGGGGCTCAGGCTGGTACAGTATTGTCCAAGACCCCCACCACAAATCACACTGAGAACACAGATTGTCTGCTATCCCAAGGCAAAAAAAGCCATTCTTATCAAACAAAATATTCCAAAGACTTAGGTGTTATTTCCCAGGAGTCAGTCAAGGCCCAGCACGTTCTTTGAAATGTGCAGCTTGAACCCCCCGGTGCTGAAGGCACCGGTTACTACACATGTGTCATGTGACCTTGTCAAATCCATCCTAGGCCTTTGCAAAATAGGGGATAACGCTGAAGGGATTGACCTCAGAAGGCATTAAAAAAATAGCCTGGTTAATTTTGTGCTATTTGAAACAGTTACTTTTCTTCTTCAACTGTAGAAGTGAGCCAGCAGAAATGGTATTTGCAGTAGTGGATTAATTAATAAGAGTCAAAAACAAATTAGTCATTCATTTCCACAAGTCGATATCAGTTTGTGACTAAAACAATGGAGGCAGAGGGAGGAGCAGTATTTTTACGAACCAAAGAAACGAAAGAGGCTTTGTGCAGTTATAAATATACTAAATTGCAGAAGTTGATTTTGAAAATTTATAGCAAAATTCAAGTTTGATGCTCATGGGCCTGTGGACTGAAGCGCCATGGAGGCCACGTGTGTTGTTATCAGAGCCCACCCAGGCTTTGCGACACAGTCGCCTTTTTTTTTTAAAGGAAATATTCAGCCCTCAGTGCCAAATCATATCATTGAATCAAGTCCAATGAGCTTTTTTTTTTCTAATGGAAAGCAGATAATTAGGAATTTCTTGTCTTCCAAAAACATAAATTAGGCGGATTTTAAATCAATTAATCAACAATTCAGACAGAAATAGTCCCTCTGAGCCTCCAATCCAATAAAGCAAACTAGAGATGGAATTCAGATATCTCGGAGCTCTGCAAACTCATAGATTCACTCTTAATAAATAAAAGCCTAGATTTTTTTTTATAGTTTTGAACATCAACCACATTAAATTATATTGTGTATGGTATGCAAGGAGACATTAAAATACTCATACTGATCCTGATATATCTCCTCAATGCTTTTTGCTTTCCTTGAGTGATCACAATTATTATAAGCTCTGGTATCTATTTACTGAAGCATTAGATAAGTGGAAGACAAAGCAAAGATGAAAAATGCAGTCAGAATTTCAAAACTGATAGAAACAAAGTTAATTCACTTTAAAGTGAGTTCATTTGCTCCCTTTGATAGAAAATTAAGACCCAGAGAGATTAAGACATCTATACAAGCTGATTTACTTTCTCGTTCGTTCATTAATTAATTAATTCATTCATTCATTCATTCATTATTTCACTCACTACATTATTATTGAATAACCTTCCTAAACTGATGCAAAGTTAAAAATAAGCAGAGTTCAGTCTAGCAGCAGAACTAGACAGGAAAATAAGCCCAGGGAGCAGCTGGGTGGAGAATCCAGAGCTGGAGCGTGGTCCATTTTCCAGTGGGCACACATGCTGCTGGCCCAGGTTTTCTGCAGTCTGCCTGAGGAGAGGACACAGGGGGAGGGCTTGTCACACCTACACTCCCCAGGTCCTGCCGTAGACCTCCTGAATCTGAAAGTATACCTGAGGGGCCTGGGATTCTCAATTTTTAACAAGTATCTAAGTGATCTATTCACTCCTGTGGGGCTGCCATCAGCCAGTCAGTTTCAAAGATCCCCACCCTCTTTCAAACCAGCCCTCCAGGCACCACACCCTCACAGTTCCTCACCTGGCTGTTAAGGTAAGATCCTACATCAGCATTTCTTGACTCAGAGCCAGTGACAGAATTACCTACTGAGCACTAAATAATAGTAATAAGAATAATAATAGAAATAATAAAGCCAACAGCCAAGGCTTCACTCAGACCAATTGTCTCAGAATATCTCCAGTTGAGGTCTCACAGGGATTCTAATGAGCAGTCAACTTTGGGGACCACTGCCAAAGGTGGGATTGCATTTGTTCCAGAACCCTCAGGAAAGACCCTGGCCCACAAGGAAGGAGGGGAGAGGCTCGGGCTGCCTCCAGAAGCCCTGACATACGGTGCTGCCCTTACCTTGCCCTGCCCTCGGCCCCTGTGCCTGCCCAACATCTTAGATTCAGGTAGGAAAAAAAAATGCCCCAAGGTGTTATAAAGGTGACCACTCTATTGGAGTGAAATTCACATTTCCATAGGAACAAAGGAACTGATGGGTAACAGCTGTCATATTGGGTAGTGTATGTAACTGTACCATTCAGTCACACCACAACTCTGCCCCTCCAGTCATCTCAGCCACCTGCAGTTGTCCTCACAGGATTGCACTACAAAGGAACTGGGCCCCATCTTCTAACCCAGGCACTGGGGACCCCCTAGAGGGAATTGTCTGTGGAGTCCTGCAGCTTTTCCCCTATCACATCTACAACACTTGTACATCTTAGGACACAAAGGTGCTTAGCAAGTGTGCAATCCACATGCCCAGCTCATAGTCCAGAGCTTTCCTCACCACCCCACAGGGTCTCCTCTGGTACCCATGCATAAGGTGATGGTTAGGACCCTCAGGAGACAGACAGACGCAGACATCACCCCCTACGGCATGTCCTAGCACAACAAATTCTGGGCACCAAGAGCAAAGAATACGGGTGACTGTGTGATAGTCCATGGACAGATCTAGTTCACACTGTCAAAGTCAATAGTCTCATACTCTGTATAATTTTTCTCTCAGGACTATCAGAAAATACTTTGACACTTTCAGGATGGACTCCAGTCTGCCTTTTATTTTCTGTTTTGTGCTGAAATAAAGAGTGTAAAAGCAGTAGGAAATAAGTTCTCTCCTTGCAAATGGATTCCTATGACACTACTAAAAAATCTGCATAGCAAGCTTCATGCTAATAGCTTTCAGTTATGCCTGCCTAATGACGCCCAAGCTCTTGCAAATTCATTACGAGCCCTCTCTCTGCTTCCCTTTTATTACCATGATGTCCTTTAAAAAAAAAATAGTAGTGCTTGGATTCAACATGTAACTTGACAGATAACTTGAAAGGAACACTCATAAAAAGTTCTCTTCTCAAAGAGGTCAAGATTGTTCCCATTATTGTTTATAACAGCTTTCATGTCCTCAGAATTTCAAATTATTTCCTTAAAATAAATGGATGAGCTGTATTAAGGTACTCTCAGATAAATTATTATTATCATCACAGTAAGGGTACTGGTACTTAGTAGCAATTTAATCTAGGCTGGTTGTTGTGTGTTTCTCAAATATATCTTACCCAGTATTGAAAATGATTCTTTCATGGAATAAGAAGATAGTGCATATGTGGACACTTAAATAGTATATACTATAGGAATAATTCAGAATCAGTACCTTCATATTAGCTAAAGGTGGGTTGAATATTTTGCTTTTTTTATTTTATGGTTTTAAGACCATTTATTCAACTCATGTTCTATTTTTCACCATTTGTAAACATCTCAGACTCCCCCAAGCCTGTATAGATTGCAGAGAAGAAACACCCAGTCCAGCCTGCAGACCTCACTCATGCCCTAATCTCAGCTGTGACACCTGCGTACGTCTTGCAGTGACTGAACCCATTGTCCTTTAATCTTCCTCTGTTTTAAACACTGTCAAAATTCATACTTACTATGCACTTTGAGACAGATGAAGTGGAATTTTAAAATGCAGTAATCCATTACCACAAGTAAAGGCTTTAGTCCAATGCAGCCCTGCAAATAATGACAGTGGCCCCTCTTTATCTCTTCCCATGTGAGCAGGGTCTCATGGTGAAATGCAAATGCACAGTGCCGAAGTCTCCATCTTTGGTCCTCCAGAAAGGCAGTCTATTAACTAAAGTCCAAGAATGGAGCTCATTTCTTCTATTAACCATTTATTAAATCAACAGCTGAGTAATGATGGTGTTTTTCTTTCTAACATGCATCCATTTTACGCATTTAACAGTATTATTCCCAGAACAGATGTGCCTTTTCAAAGTCATCTTCCTTCCCTAGACACATAGAATTTCTACTTAATTGTAAGCTTGTAAGCTACAACTGCTTCAAAAGGTGTTTCTGAACACACCACACTGAGATTGCTCGGTGCTGAGAGCCAAGTGACATGCAAATCACAATATCATCAAGAACGTGAGCAGCCAGCCCCCCACATCAAGCACCCAATTAGCTTGCATTCTTTGGCTAAATATATTCCACAGCTAACACAGTCATCTTCAGCGCTTTGATTTCCAAAGTCTTAGAAATACCTGGGAGTTATTTGAATGTGGCAGCATCAGAACTACAAAAGATAAGCAGGAAGCATTCACAGTCAGCCAGAAAACTAGAATTAGACAGCAAAGACACCGAAGGTTGCATCAAATTCCCTCCACGTTAGCGTTTCGAATAGCTAAGGATCTTAACCAGATTTTTTTGCTCAGCATTCTTTTTATCAATAAAAAGTTTTATTCACCCAAAAATCAGTATCTAAAGCACATCGGGCAACTACTATTACTTTTATGATTTCCTCGAGACTGAGTGTTAACAAGGAAAACCTTGCTACTTAGACTTTTGAGCGGCCCAATGGAAGCTGGCACCCAGACTAGTATCACTCCTTTATATTCTTACAAGAAGCATAATAAGTCACCTTCAAAACAAGGATTATGTTCTTTCCCCGGAGTAGAGTTACTATAGGATCAAGTGACTGAAAAAGCTAGAAGAGGAAACAAAATGATTGCTCAGCAGGAAAAGTGCGGGGCTGCTGTCCCAGCCTGCCTCTCACCACAGCAAGGTCATGGAAATTCAGGGTGAGCCCGAGTGGTTCTTCAGCAGCAGACACCGACAGCCGTGGTCCTGGCACACACTGGTGTTTGTCTGACAGCTGCATGTGCTTCAGCCCAGGCTGGATTCAGCAAGTGATCTCCCAATCTGCTCTGCAGAGGAAGGCTCGTCCTACAATTTCCCCCTGAGTCATGAAGTCAAGTAAAAATTCCACTGATGTCTTTAAATAGTCTTGGCTCCGGCAAGTTCACGTGGGTGAGGCTACCGAGTGTGCCCATGAGTACCTGGCAGGGATATGCAGTGCCAGGTTGCTGCTGCAGGGGGACTATAGATGGGGCTTCTTCATCTGTCTCCCCATGACACCGGTAAGGTCTACTTGCAATTGTTCAACAGTAGAGCTCACGCACCAATGTGCAAATGGAGCGCTGGTTTCTAATGAACAGCAAGAATTGGCTTCCCTTTTCTGCTGATCGAAAAATTGACTTTGGGATTTGTTGAGAAAAATCACTTGTCCTATGAATAGGTTATACACACCTCCTTTAAGCAGTTTTTAGAAAAAGCAAGACACAGCTCCACAGTGTCAAACTCACAACCTGAGTGGGAGCCACCAATGCCCCAGTCCTTTGCTACCCTTTTTCCAAATCGGCTGGGAAGTAGGGGGTTGGGGAGGGAGAAGAGGAGAAATTAGAATTAGATGGCTGTGGTGGACAGAGGGTTTGACAGATTCATCCCAACTGTCTTCTTTGGTTACTCTTCTTTGGTTGCTGACACTTTGAGGGTCAACCTATTCTCCATAGCATAGTGTCTTGTCCTGGCTTCAGACTATTGCTTACATTTCTCTTTACTAGGGATCACAACTAAACCTACTTTGTAGAAACCCATGGAGACCTGTCTCTTTCATCAAGCTGTGGGTGCCATGGTACAAGTGCAGGACACTATTCCTCTCAGTTCTTAGCCCGGTGTTCAGCCTATATAAGGTGCTAATAGATGTGAGTTTAAGTGAATTGAACATGGGATAATAAGATTGACAAGTCTTAGCAGCAACCCCAAATCCTATGCCCTGATGTTATTTTTATGTTCTGGGGACAAGTGTGCCAAGGACGCTGGGAAGTTGGCTCTTCATTGATTTGAAAGCTCTGCACTTTCTTCAATGCCACCTTCCATTCTAATTCTTTGGCTCTAAATAAATAGTAATGACTTAGGGGCTCTTGGCTCCTGTGACAGCTGTAAGATCCAATGACCCTTGAGGCAGGGACTCTAATTGCTCATCCTGATGTCTGTGTTTAACTAACAGCTGTGTACTCTTAAAATCAAAACCAAAATGAACTTAATATTACAGAGCCTTTTGTCCAAAGGGCTGTAAAATGTCACTAAACTCATTTTTTAAATGTCCATATGTGAAAACCAAATGGCAAATATTACCCTCCTCTGAATGTTAAAAGAGTAATAACTTTTTGGGTATGACATGCCTTACCTCCGCTTTCTTTCCCTTTGGCCATTTTCCCCAAATATTAACTTATCTTTGAAAGGGCAGATCTAGTCAGGGAAGATAAGTGAAATTAGAATGGATAACTAAACCACTGGCTGGCATCTCTAGAAAAGTTCAAGTGTGTGGCAAGAGGATTGGGAAAGAAGGTGGAAACTGTTCATTATAGTTGGCTGGTGTTTATTATCTGCATACCACCACCCAACCCCCTCCTTCACCACCAGACATACATATAAACAGCTTGATTGTTACTCTACAGTCATTTTTGGGACAGCTTTCCTGTGATTGTTTCTCCCAGAACTGGGGAGGAAGCTCTGCTTGATTTGGTCATGACCAGCAGGGCAGAACTGTCACTCACTCTTTGGTCCTAAAGTAACACTCCATCACTGCTGACGGAGGGGCAGGTCTTGCTGTTGCTACCTGGTTGCAGGTTGCCAATCCAGAGGTTGAAACCAACTGGTGTCAACACCTGTACTATACTCGGCACCCAGCACAAGCTCAGCAAATATTTGACTTCTGAATTTATATTGCATCAGACCTGCTACCCACCAATCCAAGGGCAGAAGCTCACTGCTCCTCATAAGAATCACAGCAAATATTTCTCTTTGGAGAAAACCAAAGACCTATTGCAAGTTATGTTTAGAATGAGATGAATGTAACATGATGGGAGTAACTAGGAACAGAGAGAGTTAAAAGCTAGTCCCTCCCTATGGTAAGTGCTCAACAATAACATAACATTAATACAAGCGTTGACCACCGTGAACAGTAAGATAAGAAAAATGAGACTAGAAAAAATACCCAGTAACAGTCTCAATGAGCTGGCTCTGTCAGTTGTGTTTCTTCTCCTTCAGGTAGCTGAAGAGCATCTCCAGGCCTCCCTCCACCAGCTCTGGCAGAGGCTTGGATAAAGGGTTATAGGAGATGTGGAGCCCTTTGTCCATGGGGTTCCAAGCAATCCTCTCCAGTCTGCACAACAGGTAGAGTTCTTCTGGGAGGCTCTGGATGTCGTTGTTGTTCAAGTTCAGCAGCTCCAGACTTGTAAGCAGGCAGAGAGAGCGGGGGAAGGAGTGAATATTGTTGCTCTCTGCAATGAAGATCTGCAAGCTGCCCAGGCACTGGATGCTCTCCGCGATGTTTTCCAGGCGATTGGAGCCCACATGCAAGAAATCCAGCTCCTTCAGTGAAAACACACAGATGGGGATGTGAACAAAATAGTTGTTGCTAAGGTTCAGTTTCCGCAGCCTGGAGAGATCAGCGAAGCTGGCGGGAAGCTGGGACAGACAGTTGTGGGACAGGCTCAGGACCTCCAAGTTTCTGCAGGCACTCAGCTCAGCGGGCACCTCGGTCAGGCGGTTCATGTTCACGAACAGCACCTTCAGGCTTTTGAGGAGGCTGAGTTCCCGGGGGAGACTCTTCAGGCCGTTCCCACACAAATTCAACACCACCAGTCGAGTCAGTTTCCCCACCTCAGGAGGGAGAACCCTGAGCTGGTTGTGAGACAGGTTGAGTTTCTGGACCTCGGACAAGCCCCACAGAAAGTCGGGGATATCGGTCATGCCCTTGGTGACCAGGCTGAAGCTGACGTGCCGCATGCCCCGCTTCAGCAGGGACCGGGGGTCCTTTCCTGAGAGCACGGTGTCATCCCACGGGGAGAACTTCTTTCTCCCCGCCAGGAGTCCCATCCGCTTGGGGCTCTTGTCTTTGGAGTGGGCACTGGACTGCCTGGCCCCCATTTACCTCCTTTCCACCCACTGTCCTCTGTCGCCCGAAGGTGGGTTGTGTCCTACCCCGGCTGCTAAAAGCCAGGCTGTCTCAGGCAGGGAGCGTGTGCGTGGAGGTGAGAACGGAACTGTGGCCAGGAGGTCCCAGAGTGGAAGCAGCTGATGAGGAGCCCTCGCAGATGTCCGAGATGCCGGCGTGGCTGCGGGAGAGCTCAGCCTATCCCAAAGGGTAGGTTTGGTGGTTTCACTCTGAGCGGCGGGTTGTAATGATATACTTGTCCCTGAGGCTGCAGAACTGAACCACCCGATTCCCTCTGAAGCCGCAAAGCAGCTGTCACTGTCATTCTGCCCGAGTTTTATTGGCCTGGTGTGTGTGCAAACAGGTCAGAGGGAGGGTGCATCTAACTCTCCCCTCGCAGCTTTTCTTGGGCGTCACAGCTGAATAGAGTGAGTAACAAGCCCATCTCCCCAAAGAAGCAAAGTGGAAAAATAAAGCCGATGGCCAAGGCCCTGTCTGCTCAGTGCTGGAGCTCACCTGGACTCTAGAGAGAGACTGAGCTAAATGCTGGTGGCAGAGTGATGTTGTTACTGCGATTTTTCAGAGAAACCAGAGGCACTCAGAGAGGTGGAGGGAGAGATTCGTTTGTCACATGGGCGGGCTCAGTGGGATAACTCCCAAAAGACCGAGCCCCAAATAGCAGGAATGGTAAGGTTGTATACAGTTTGTATGTGGAAACTTTCTGTGTTTGAGCAGTAACTGGCAACTGGGGTTTTGAGGTAGCTTTGCCAGTCTGAGTTTATCAGGTACATTTTTTATTTTTTTGAAGATTTATTTTATTTGGGCTTCCCTGGTGGCACAGCGGTTGAGCGCTACGCTGTGGAGCTGTCGGCAGCGCACAATGCGCGAGTTTGACGCCCAGCCGGGGAGAATCCCACATGGCGCGGCAGACCTCTCCTGGCTCATCCGCTGCTCCCCTCAGCAGTGTATTTCTGATCTGCCTGTTCTGCTCCCCGCTCTGTCTCTGGTGAACCCTCTCGCCGCCCCACACCTCTGGCCTGTACCCCAGCTTGTATGTATAAATAAATAAATCTTTTTTTTAAAGATTTATTTTATTTATTTATGCATACAAGAACTGGGGTATAGGCCAGAGGTACGGGGTGATGAGAGGATTCACCAGAGACAGAATGGGGCACGGAACAGGTATTGCTGAGGGGAGCAGTGGGCGAGACAGGAGAGGTCTGCTGCGCCATGTGGGAAGCTCCCTGGCCAGGGATCAAACTCATTCTGCAGTAGCTGCTGATAGCTTGATAGCACTGAGTCTTAACCCTGGGCCACTAGGGAGGCCCTTATCAGGAATCTTTCAAAACAACAGAACGGGGTCAGGATGAACACAACCTTTGTTGTAGGCAAGTTGGTCAGCAGCCTTAGTGACTTCCCGCGTAAGTGTTTCCAAGGCTCCAGGTCCTCAGATGCTATCACACGCGCCAGTTTCAAACTTTGGTGACTTATATAGTAGCAGAAAAAAAATAACCGGAGTCGGGACACCTGGAATCCTCCCGGCCGAAGGTTTTGACACAGTGATTGTGAGAGGTGATTTAGTGGAGATTGAAAGGGGTCTGGATCCACATTCCCACTTCAACCTGAGAAACTTGGAACTTGTGTGTTTTATAGTGTTTTGTAGTGTTTATAGTGTTTCTGAATTTACTGAGGTGTATATTAAAAGTTTGAACGGTCACTTGAGTGGTTGTCTTAGTAAGGTCAGCCCCGGGTCTCCCTGTTCTGGAAGAATTGTAGAGAGGTCGCCTTGGCTATAATGCTCTCTCTTTCTAATCTCAACTCATTAAAAGCATTAAGTCAAACCCTAAGTAGGTAGAGTTTATTACTAATGTTTTGCCTGAGTCGTGTCCACCCAAATTCCAAATGTTGAAGCCTAGTCCCTAGTACCTTGACAAACAACTGTATTTGGCAAAAAGACCACATGAGGTAGGTAGGACAAAGGGGATGCCAGACATCTGCCGGTCAAGCAGAGAGGTCTCAGAGGTAGCCAATCCTGCCAACACCTTGATCTCAGACTTGTAGCCCCAGAATTATGAGAAAACACATTTCTACTGTTTGAGTCACCCAGTCTATATGGCTTGGTTATGGCAGCCATGTAGACCAATACAGTTGGGAAAGAAGCAGACATATTTACATAAATGAAAAATCCTAAAAATAGGTATGATTAAGGGGAAGGGATCAGTTGACTGGATGACGACACTGGTCAACAGTGAGATCGTTACTGACTTAAAAAGGCCCTAATCTGTAGCATCTTGGTGTGCCGAACATGAATATAACCCTGAAAATTTTTTATTAGCTCTCATTTTGAAGATATTTCATATAATTCATTTTATATGTTTCACTGTGTAAATGTATCCAGTAGGTCTGCAACAACATCCTAAATCAGCCTAGTATTATGTAATATTGCATCCCATTGCATAATACCATCATGCACACATCATCCAGAGTTGATTGCATCATTTTCTGATGCAATGCAATACTACGGCCAGGCAGCTGCTGAGGCAAGCCGACATCAGCAGTGCATGATACAAAGTGCTGTCAGAAAGGTTGAGCATTGAAAATATTTCAGACTTTGTGTGAGACAGTTTAAGCTAATGTTCCATAGAACTGTTATTATTTTATCCATTTAGGCACAATACAGAACAGTAATGCCTCGAAAGTGCATTAATAACATGGACAATTTCTGCTCTCTTTGTGGGGAAGTGACATTTGCCAACCAGAAGAAAAGTATCACTTCTCAAGTGAAGAAGGCTTGTCATCTTTACTTCAGATGCAAAGTTGGTGACCGAGACAAGCCTTAGGTCCCGCATCTATGTTGTGCTACATGTCCAACACAGCTTTCACAGCAGTTAAATGGCAAAAGACCATCAATGCCATTTGCAGTCCCCATGGTGTGGAGAGAGCCAGGCAACCACATAAAAGACTGTTGCTTCTGCTTGGTTCCTCCTCTTTCCAGCAGAATAACAAAGCAAAAGAAGTCGACAAACACATTCCATCTGCATTGAGACCAGTTCCACATGGTGAGGGACTTCCTTTTCCAGAACCTCCAGCAGAATATTCTCTTGATTCATCTGATAATGAAGGGTGAGCCGACCTGTTCTTCTCCTGTTCCATCAGCATGCAGTGATCCAGATTTTCACTGTGGTGCATCATCAACCCCACACAGACTAACACAGGAAGAACTAAGTGACCTGGTTCATAATTTGGGCTTAGCCAAGAACAAGGCAGAATTGCTAGGATTGAGACTCCAACAATGGAATCTTCTAGAAGAAGATGTCACGATTACTTTATATTGAAAGCACCACCATGAGTTGGAGCCTTTCTTCAGAAAGGAATGTACTCTGGTATTCTGTTGCGATATTGAGGGTCTCATGAACACTTTAGAAATCACTCATGACCCACAGGAATGGAGACTATTTCTAGACTCTTCGAAACTGAGTCTGAAGGCTGTGCTTTTGCACAATGGAAACCATCTTCCATCTATTCCGGTGCGCATGCTGTTCACATGAAAGAGACATATGATAACTTAAAGCAGCTACTGAATTTCATTGAGTATAACAAGTACAGCTGGCACGTCTGTCGTGATTTGAAGCTAGTTGCCCTTTTAATGGGACTGCAGCAGGGCTATACAAAATACATGTGTTTCTTATGTGAGTGGGGTAGCCGAGCAAGTGAATTGCACTACTTGTGGAAGGAATGGACTCGCAGACAAAATGTAGCAGTTGGAGAAAAGAACATTCAGCACCCAGCTCTGGTTGAGGTTCACGAGATCTTGCTACCACCCCTTCACATCCAACCAGGTTTGATGAAGAATTTCATGAAAGCCACGGACCGGACCTCGCCAGCTTTCCAATACCTGCATGAAAAATTTCCTCGACTCAGCAAAGCAAAGATTAAAGTGGGAGTTTTTATGGGTCCTCAGATTTGAGAGCTCTTCAAAGATGACCGGTTCAACAACATGCTGCAGGGTGATGCGAAACAAGCATGGAATGCTTTTCATCTCGTGTCTATAAACTTTCTTGGGAATGTTAGCACAGAAAACTACAAGGAACTAGTAGAAGACATGCTGATGCAGTATCAGAAACTTGGCTGCAATCTGTCTCTAAAGATCCATTTCCTTCATTCCCATCTGGATTTCTTCCCTGATACTGTGCTATGGTTAGTGATGAACATGGCGAACGTTTTCATCAAGATATCGCATCAATGGAACAGAGATACCAGGGAAAATGGTCCACTACAATGCTGGCTGACTACTGCTGGGCACTCCCCAGAGATGCCCCTGAACAGCTGTCCAAGAGGCAAGCGAAGAAATCTAAGAAGTAGTCTATGACTTGATTTTTTACAGGTATTAACCATAGGCCTATTACTATTGGCATGCCTTTCGTGATGTGAACATCCACTTATTGCAGATTACAAAAAATCTAAAGCCAAAATTACAATATGACTGTCATACTCAGGTTGAGCACATACAAATGGATAGGAAATGACTCATTTTATTTCAGTAACATGACTGTTGTAAAAATTTGTTGACCAGAGTTATCCAAGTTCTGAGAAAAGCGTTGGTGGGACTTGGCCCTGAGGCATATGACTTTTGCTGGAATGTTCCAGAGGATGATTCTGTCCTATAATGTGGTCTCCAGCTGTCAGGAGGCGAGCTGGGCCCTACCTGGATACTCCCTGGGGGATTCCCTGGGGGCATCTGCAGGTGCATCCACAGTGCCCAGGCAGGAGCAAGACATGTAAACAACACCAGACCACTTGTCACTCCATTTGGTAGGTGAAGGAGCTGACACCTGTCAACTGAGTAAGTCCTTGGGCCTCTTCAACAAAGGCGGAGACCTAAGGCTTTTCTAAATAGGGTACTTTAGTGTTGTAGCTATTATTTGTGGAAAGAAAAGTAAATTTGTACCTAAATTTGTAGAGCAGACCATGCCTTATATATGTAGATTTCATATGAACAATAGGTTGTTCACATGAAATGCACAAACTGTTTATCGGAGAGAGAGAGAATTATAGCCAGGGTGACTTCTCTATACAATTCTCCCACGACCAGGGAGCCCGGGCCTGACTTACTATTCAAAAAAGAAAGTGAGCTATATTTCCTCTCTTCCCTCTTTCCTTCCATAAGCACGAAAAACTAGGGGAGAGTTCCTGAAATATGGGGAATAGCAGGAACTAGAATGGTTGGAGCATGAATCAGTAGTTTCCTAGTTTTTGTAGAAATTATCTCTTTGCCATGAATGCAGCTTTTACCAATAAATATTTTGTGCAATTAATGATAGCTGGCCTACATGAATCAACAGTTTACCATGTGAAAGGCACTGTACAAAGCGCTTTACATACAGGATGGCTATTAAAATCATCTCCATTTTAGAGATGAGGAAACAGAAGTCAAGTTATTTGCGCAAGATCAGTCACTCGCCCAAATTCAAATATGTAGTCAACAGCAGAAGCAATTCAAACCCAGCCAGTTGGACTCCAGAGCCCAGGCTGAGAACCCCAAAAAACTAGCCCCAGGGAGGGCCTCCCTGGTGGCGCAATGGGTTAGCGCAGCACTGTGGAGCTGTCGGTGCGAGTTCGATGCCCATTCAGGTAGAATCCACATGGCGTGGCAGACCTCTCTTGTCTTGCCCGCTGTTCCCCTCAGAAGTGTGTTTTGGTTGATCTGCCTGTTCTGCTCGCCACTCTGTCTCTGGTGACCCCTCTCACCGACTCACACCTCTGGCCTGCACCCTAGCTTGTATGCAAAAATAAAAATAAATCTTAAAAAAAAAAAAAAACTAGCCCCATGGGAAGATGGAATAATTGTGACTAAGTTACAGTTCTTTTGGTTTCAAGTTATTCTGGGGACATAGATACAGAAATTATTACATGACATGACACATAGGTCAACCACATAATTAGACTTTAACCCTGCTGGCTTCAACCCCAACACTACTGGGAAAAGTAAAGTGAAAGTCCCATTTCAAAAGACTTTGGCATAATGAATTTAGTCTTCTCCAAAAATAGTTCAGTTCTTCACTAGTGAGGTTCTCATATGTCAAATGGATGAGCTGTGTGAACAGCTGACTTTGTTTTGGCTCATTTTTTGAAAAGTAGACACTGCCCACTTAGTTAGCCAGAGTTATCCTGCCAGGCACAGCTCACTACAGGGTGGGCATGATCTCTGGATCGTGCCCTCCTCTGTGAAATGAGGGGATGATTCCAGAGCCTCTTGCTGCTCTGTGAGTCACATACTCACCTCAAGTAAGATCACTCAGGGAAAGTGAAAGTCACATTTAGCCTTTTCTCTGGTGAAAGCATTCAAAATCCAAGGCAGCTTTTATTTTTGCCACTTTAATATTGGTTTCTGGAAAATCCATAGCAACAAGCCGTGCTGTTGGCTTTAGGATTCATTATGTAGGCCACATAATCGACTTTTCCTAAAAGACATTTTTCACAGTTCTCTCAATGAATTTAAGTTTGGAATAAGTCTCAGAACCAAGCACTGTTCTTCAAAGTTCAGGGTATGGTAAGTAATGTGATTGCCTTTAAAACCTAAGAAAGTTATAGGATAACTAAAATGCATTTAACATGCCCAATATGTCTACTACTATTTTTGTATACACCAATTTATTTTTGTTATAACATATGAAAACCAAAATTTATTATTTCTTTTATCCAAAACAAAACAAAACTGAGATTGTAAAATACAAGGTGCTGAAAACATCTAAAACTTTTCCTGAATTCACACTAATGAAATATCTGTTGAAAACATCTGTTTTTAATCTTACTATGGCTCTCCAGCTTGTATCTACACATCAAGTCTGTTAATTTTGGAAGAAGGAAAGAGATGTGTAGGTTTAAATAGTTTACTGAAATATCTGTTTTTACTGATTAAAAATTCTCTGAAAGAAAACTTTGAAAAATGTCAGTGCTACAGGATCCCTGGAACGGGGTCCCGATTTGCTTATTGACTTAACCTAATCCTTGTTTGCTACCTTAATTTTCTGTTACCGAGTTAACTTGGAAAATCCCTGGCCAGCTAATACCCTGCTTTCCCGATACCCCAGCCTGGTCAATCCCACAAAACAAGGACCTGCTGATCTCAAGATAGATTGTGGCTTGGGACACTCGCCACCCTCTCTTATTGTGTGATCCTGAAGTGGGTCCCCCTCTAAATTCTTTTCCTCATATCAATAAAACTAGACAAGGATTCTAAAAGTTCAGTAACTTGAAGAGAGACAATTGAGTTGACATTTCGCATATATAAATCTAGATGTCTTTCCTATCTGCTTCCACTTCAATGTATTTTTTTTTAACCTCACTTCCCAAACATTTTGAATCTATATTTTCCTCAAAAGCAAGCTTGAGGTGAATGCTATGGGGTTAATGTTTTATTGAGGAATGCAGTCCAGGCAAGCTAAGGTAAGGGGAGCCTGGGAAATTTGAGCAGGGCATTCTTTGTTCAAGCACAGCCTGTTGCTAGGCTTTACGGACATCTGCAGAGAGGCTGTATTTGCCACCATGTCTCAGAACAGTCCATGCTTTAGCATCTATAAAATGCATGTAATGATGAAACCTCAGGGACATAAGAAAATTCATGGCTATTGGGAGCATATAACCCATACTGCAACAATAGTACTGGGTAAGACGTCAGTAAGTGATAGTCATTCCATAGTTATCACAGCTAGATATGCTAGTTATTATGTAGCTGTTATATTGTTATATACCCACTATACACACAGAGCCCCTACATTCATTTACTAAACATCCTCCTTGTCTTTGATTTCTATGGTGTTCTTTTTCATGAACTTTACATACTCTGCAAGGACAATCCTGTGTCCATGAGACATCCTCTTTTATCTTCCATCCACCTTATATTTGTTGTCTGCTTAGAGTGAGTAGCTGTTTTAGACATTGTTATGTGTTCTCTTTGATAGTCATGAGACTCAGGAGGTTTATATTTTTTACCTCATGTTAAATATGAGGAGATCAAGCTTTATTAGGATTACCAGATGCTCCCACTTATAAAACACCCAGGACTTTTGATCTAAATGCTGTTGTTTTCTTTCTACCATGTGAACATCTATCTTCTGTCTGCAGTGTTCCCTTAGTAATGTGACCTGCTACTACTCAGATTAGGACATGTCCCAGTCTTCTAGTTCAGCCACCCCCAGGAGAGGCAGCATGGCCTGGTGGTCAGTGTCAGAGTTGCCTCAGTGAGCACTGAGGTGAGAATTCTGGGTTTCTTAATGAGAGCCCATGTGACTCTGAGCAAGCTACTTAGCTTGTCTTCATTTCCATTTCTTCATATGTAATGGAGAGGATCATAGTGTCTTATAAGGTTGCCATGGGTGTTAACTGACTTAAAATTCACAGGGCACATCTCTATATACAACCTGGGAATGGAGACCCAATAGAGACACAGGGAAGATGGCCAATTCCAGGCAGCCTTCAGGGCTCAGGTGCAAGGAACTTCACCATGCAGGCCAACCTGGGTCCCGTTCCTGTGCTGGAACCTGCCTTTTAGCCAAGCAATACTGACTATCAGCTCTTCTCAGGGGAAAACAAGCTTTTTCGGGAGACAGAAGTTCGGGGTAGGTTCTCAGGCAGATTCAAATTGAACTTCATTTTTCTCTAAGTCAATGTCCTTTCATGAAATCTTTTATCCTCAGGTTTGTTAGTGCCTCACTCTTCATCCAGCTCACATTTGCTCTTGGTTCAATTATTTGTCAAGATCTTGTCTGAAAACAGAGTATGTGCTTTAAAAAAAATGTGCAGGGCCTCCCTGGTGGCGCAGC
This sequence comes from Scalopus aquaticus, assembly GCA_004024925.1. Classification (NCBI taxonomy): domain Eukaryota; kingdom Metazoa; phylum Chordata; class Mammalia; order Eulipotyphla; family Talpidae; genus Scalopus; species Scalopus aquaticus. The sequence goes on along the minus strand of PVIJ01002387.1, from coordinate 123,586 downwards.
GGTTAAGCGCTGCTCTGTGGAGCTGTCGGCAGCAGCGACCTCTGACCGGGGAGAGTCCCATATGGTGCTGCAGACCTCTCCTGCCTCGCCCGCTGCTCCCCTCAGCAGTGTATTTCCGACAATCTGCCTATTCTGCTCCCCAGTCTGTCCCTGGTGATCCCTCTCACCACCCCACACCTCTGGCCTGTACCCCAGCTTGTATGCATAAATAAATAAATCTTTAAAATAAAAATGTGCACTGAAGTTTGACATGAGAAAGAAGGCAGAAGTCACTTGCTTGCTTGTTTTTAATTGCTCCTCCATGCCTATATTTTGGCATTCACACGCTTAATGCACCCCTCCAGAGGATTTTACCCATATGAGCTAAGCACAGATCCCCAGCTTAACCTCCATCATAGTGGCTCACTGAACAAAGCTTTGTCAGACAAGCTACATTATTTCATCTTTCAGAAGAGGCCTTACGCACCTGCTGAGGGAAGACTCTAGTCCTGTTCTCCTACAAACTGCACAGCATTCAGTGGACAAATAGGGGCTCCCTTGAAGACCTTCTGTAAGATGCATTGTGAATGTTTTCTTGTCAAAAGACCCGGTGGAATGATCTTGCTACAGCAACTAGCACAGTGCCTCCTACCAAAGGGCCTCCTATTGCCATTCTAGATCCCACTTTAATCTACCCTCACTCATTCAGTATGATGGTCAGAATGTTCTAGAAGTCTGCTCCTACTAACTTGATGCTTAAGCTGTCTTTGCAAGCCTTGGTCAAATACTTGCCTGCATTACAGTCCCATGTCCCACCATTTACCCCGTATCCCCCACCCCACACACAACATTCCAGTTACAGCAAGCTGTACACCCCTTGCGCTTTCAAGATGCCATCCCTGAGTGCAAGCTGGTCCCTTGTAGTCACATTCTAGTACACTCATGCTTCACACAAGACAAACCTTCCGGAAGCCCTCCAAGGTACTTCCTCACTTCATAGCTGCCTGGGCATCTTGCCTCACTTCCTAGAGCATCAGGATCTTCCTTCCCCTTGCCACAAATAGTGCTCACCACCCACCGCCCTCCCATACTCAAGCCTATATTCTCAAATGGGGCAATTTTGCCTCTGGGAGATACTTGGCATTATCTGGAGATATGTTTGGTCATTAACTGTGGGGGTGGGGTTACTGGCTCTTAGTGGGTAGAGTCCGAGGATGCTGCTGACATCCTGCAGAGCCCACGGTAGAGCTATGCAGTCCTAAATCTCAGTAGTGCTGAGGCCGAGAAACCCTAAACTGTGGGCATCATCAGCCTTTGTGTAAGTGCCCACTGTTGGACTACATAAATGAGTCAGGGCTGGAGCAAAATCTTATTCATCATTGTTTGTTCTCATCAAGTCTAGGGCATCGGCCAGTGTAGAGTGCCTATTCACTGAACCCTGCCTCTCCCTCCCCCATGTCCTCTTATTTATGAATCAAGCCCACTCTATTTTGAGAGTCTTACTGCCCCTCTACTGCTATGTGACCCATGTGACCAGAAACATAAATAAAACCTGCCTTGTTTGTCATCTGGCATCAACTGCTATGTAGGCAGAATTACACAGCTGACATTATTCATTCAGGAAGAGAGAGCCCACAACCAAAACCATTGCATTCTTCAAAATCCAAACATCAAGAGCTCAAGCCTGTCACAGAAACCAAGCACTATGTGCGCCTGTAAGAAACATTGAGTGTACCTTCATTTAACTGAGTGTTTATAAAGTTTGCTTCCGGAAAGAGCTCCATTTTGTTTTCCCACATCTTTTCCTAGTCCCTCCACTGGGATAATCCTGGTTCTCCAGGCTTCAGTCTCTTATGTATCTTCCTGTTTGTCCTCTTGGAGCTGAGTAACCCTCAGAGGCTTGTATAGTTATGCTCCTTGGGGCCCAGTCATCAAAGCACACTTCAAGCTTAACGGCAATGAAGGAGAGAGGAAATAAAAAGATGTTTTGATTAAAAGTTGAGAGAGTAATCAAACACCAAATCAGCATTCTGCACATTACTTTCATATCAGAACGCAAGGTCATGAATTTAAGAGTAATGAGATGCTATATTATATCCTCAGACCAAAGTAGCAGAGCTTCATTAAAGATCAAGTCTCCGTTAAAGAAGTTTCAAATTATTGTGACATTTTTGGCTAATAAATTTTAAAATGACTTAAAAAATAAAAATTGGAAGCAGAGTCTAAGTTCATTCAAGTGAACCATATAATTCCACTCTGACATACATACCTCTCCAAAAAGAAGTTTTAAACATGCATAGTGTGCATTTAACTTCTGTTACATTGTAGGTTGGAATCTCATTTAAAAACTTCTTCAATGAGTTACCTATGACTGTTTTAATTTCTGATTAAGCCTGAACTGTTAGTAAAAAGAAATCTCTCCTCCCTGTCAAGTGAGAAGGTAAAAAGAGTTCTGGAGACAGAGAGACTCCACACCACTTTCAAATCCCTGGTAGGAGTTATACTTTGCAATCAGAGCACTTAGTGTCAATTCCTTGCTCTGTCCTTGATAGTTGTATGACTTACAGTCAATTACTTACAAAGTCAGTTTTCTCCACTGTCAGTTGGGGGTTAATATAAATTTGGGATTTATGAGGATTAAATGAGATGAAACAGGTACATCCTGATCTATCATAATGTAATTGGTAGGTATTAATGCCGACAAGTACTATTAATATTTGTATTCTGTTAGTTTTGTGTCTTTTGGCAAGTTTTCAGCCTCACTAAGTCTCCATTTGTTCTGAGGATTAGAAGTAGAATATATACACTGGGCCAGAACTGGACTCCATTCAGTGAGTCGTGATCATCATTACCTACAGCACTGCCGGTGGTTACTTGACTTTTAAGTGATCCAACTTTAGCTGAAAGAAAAGGAGTTAAGATGCCGCTCTGCTTTAGAACACATACATAAGTGATAGTCACGTAAAATTCTATATATACATGGGCAAGAACTGAAAGGAAGCAAAGAATAGAAACGGATTTCTTTCGGTGTCAAACGTGTTTTTTTCTTTTTCTTTGAGTTGTACTAATGTTACAACTGTGTGTGACAATAATGGCTTTTTAAAAATGATTGCATGGAAGTATAACAATCCCTATACATTTATCAGTCACCTTCAATAATCAAGTATTTTTTAATCATGAAGGAAAATTCAAGTCATCCCTGTTGACAATTGTAATAACTTTTATAATTGAAATAAGCTAACAAAGTCAAGCCATCAGAAATAAACATGGATGTGTCCATGCCACATATTTCTTGCATTCATTCAACAAACATTTATGAAGCATTTGCTCTGTACCAGGTCAGGTACACACAAGATCCTGAGAATGTAAAGAAGAGAAAAAAAATACTAGGAAAATAGTAAATGAGGAACAACAGCACATCCTTATGAATTCCTATCTCAATATAATAAATTATTTTAGTATGTGGTATATATTCTATAAAAGAAATATGCCTACATTATAATCAGAAAAGACAGAGGGAGGAAGAAGTTCTACTAGAGGTGGGACAGTGCAGGACTCCAGGGAGGCAGGCGCTTGGCTCAGCTCTTAGGAGCTATGGCTGAGCATAGACAGAAGAGGCATGAGAAAAAGCAAGATGTGCCCCATGGGCAGTGGAACTGCAAAAACAGTGGAAAGACTGGGGTGGGGGAGTGGGGAGATGTGAACAGGTAAAAGGCGCAGCAGCAATGAGGCAGCCAAAATAGATTGAGCATCATAGATAAGAAATGAAAAGTGCACTTCTTTTTTAAATTTTATTTTATATATATTTTACGTCATTCTTTCTTTTCGTACAATGCATGCTTTCTCATTTCAGGTGTTGTCCCCATGAAATTCCCACCACCAGTTCCCCCAAACACCATCACCACCATAGTCCCTTGTGTTCTTCCCTCCCCTGTTTTGTTCCCTCTCCCTCCCCCTCCCCTGCAGAGTGTCTTTGGTTAATAGTTGCCTGTTGATTTTGTTTTTTAATTGATTGTAATTATTTTTTTTCCCTGACCCCTTGCTTTGTTCCTTTACATCCCAGAAGGTGAAGAAAAGCGTGCTTTCAATGTTGCTTTTGTCTGAATAGAAGATGTTTGAAGAGTCATTTGACTTGAGTTAGTGACTAGTCTTTCTATAAAGGTGATTTCCCTCCAGGTAATTTTAAGAGGATTTTGTTGCTCTAGTGTCATACTTGTAGAAAATACATGGTGCAGCTTCCCTGGTGGCTCAAGGGGTAAAGTCACAGCACTATGAAGCTATCTGCAGCCACTGCAGCATCAGTTGATCCCTGGCCAGGGAACTTCCCACATGGCACAGCAGACCTCTCCTGACTCACCCACTGCTCCCTTCAGCAGTGCATGTCAGTAGATCTGCTTGTTCTGCTCCCCACACTGTCTCTGATGAATCCTCTCAGCCCCACACATCTGGTCTATACCCCAGCTCTTGTACGCATAAATAAATAAACCTAAAAAAAAAACAACAACACATGGCTTTGTCTACAGATCCCCAAGGGTCTATGACGATACATTTAGACCTTTGCATGATTTAATGATGTAATCTTTTTAATACCTCTCAAAAATAATTGAAAGGAATAAAAAAAAATCTTATGAACAAGGATATAAAATAATGGCACTTCACAAAAATTATTATAAATTTTAAAAAAAATGTAAAAGACCTTATTAAGTACTGAAAATGCCTTAAAAGTTTTGCAGGTATATATTATGTCCCATTAACTAAACTTTATTTCCATATTAATACATGTGCTATGGTTGCACATCCTCAGCTCTCTTGCTCTTCCCTCCCAGGATGTTCTCCAGTATGAAGTCTCCTCCTTCCCAAGTGCCCCAGACTGGCACGAACAGCAGGGCCTTCATTCCACTGCTTGGCATTCTGTCTCTGTGATTCCCAGCACACTGCCTGCCACCCCGCTCCGTTCCTGGGGACAGAACTGGTTTATAGGACTGAGAATTGGTGAGATATATAAACCACCTACTTTGGAGGCTGGAATCACAGGGAACAGGTTGCTCAACATTCTTCCCGGTTACCGTATAGGTAGTTAAGTCCAACAGAGTGAGGGGGGCAAGCAATGAGTGGGGAAGGAGAAAAATTTTGAGTTTAAACCAGAAATTCAGTGCAAAACCACTGAATTTGATTACATATATATGGATAGTTTTGTGTGCATTTCCAGTTACCAGGCAACTGTGAGAGTTTGTGAAAGATTTAAGTTATAACAAAACAGGAAAGTTAATTTCTGCACCGCTCAATTTGGCTGAAAGCCATGCATATTCTATCTACAGAGTTTTTTTTTAATTCAAAAACAAATTAATGAAAACATGGGAAAGAAAGCAAAACGTGTTATTTTTGAAAGGGAAAAAAATTAACCTTTGCCAGGGTTTGTATCTCTATAAAATGTTGTATATTTAGATTCAATTTGTTCTACAGTTCAGTAAATTGGAGCAGCTTGTTTTGGCTTTTTGATCAGTTCACATCCCTGTAAATATCCTTGCCCTTCAAAAAGCAAATGCATCCCAAAAGAGTAAGTCTAGTACCTTGTATCTTTCAAGATCTTCTCTCTCAGTGTGTGAGCATACAAAATGCTCAGATACAGAGTCAATTTTATTTCAGAGCCTGGTGTGCATGGACTTATGGCCCCAGAAGAACCCAATCTCCCTTGTCATCCTGAGATGTTGTGAGGAAGAGCCAATCAGAGATGATAGATTTACAGTGCAACTTCAACTTCATTGCCCCTCACTTGCCAACATCCTTCCAAGGCTCAAGGTGAGACCCTAGTACGCAAGGTGAGACTGTAGTATTGTGTTCATACGGCACCATTTTGAAAATGTAAAATGCATAAAATGAGACATTTTAGTTAGAGTCCTTTTGACTTTCCCTCTATCCACTTCTCAACTTGGGAGCTATTGGAGTAGCCAAGCCATTTTGAGATCAAATAAGGGATTTGTTTAACTAAATAAATTTAGCTAAGAAACACAGTTTATTAGGATTTAGTGTAATATATTTATGTGGTTCTCTATCAGTTCCATGGATAATGAAATTGTTGCTAGTCTGTCTGGGGTCAAATCAGTTTCTGTTTACCAGCTGGACACCTCAATAGGTGTCATGATGTGAAAGTGCAAAACCCAAGGTCATGGAAATACAAATGTGTCCTGTGGCTCCTGGTACTAGAGAGCAAATATGCGGAAAGTTCTCTCAGCTCTCAGACATTGAGGTACATTGTTTGCAAAGTTGGCTGTGTTACCTTTTCTTTCCCTGGCATCACTCTTCCATGATATGTCTCTGCTGCACCTCCCATGTATCTTCAACCTGGGATACACTTGGAACTCATTTGAAGCCTAGATAACTAAGGCAAAACAAGGATTTTGTTGCCAAAGCTTGATTTGCCAAAGCCCTGAATAAAATAATAAATAGGATAGAACCAATAGAACAGAATGGAAGTAATGAATTCAGTTTTCTGTATTTGAGTACGTTATCTAGGCTTACACAGGCAGCTTCCACTCCCAACCTAGTTCTGACAACCAGCACCGACCAGCAGATGAAAGAGTACCTATTTTGTCATCTTTCTTTTTAAAAAAGATTTACTTATTTATTTATGTATACAAGCTGGAGTATAGACCAGAGCTGTGGGGCAGCGAGAGGGGTCACCAGAAACAGAGTGGGGAGCAGAATAGGCAGATCGTCAGAAATACACTGCTGAGGGGAGCAGCGGGGCGAGGCAGGAGAGGTCTGCAGCATCAGGTGGGAATCTCCCTGGCTGGGTGTTGAACTCGGTGTCGCCACTGCTACAACTCCACAACGCAGCACTTAACCACTACGCCACCAGGGAAGCCCTATTTTGTCATCTTTAACTTCATTTATTAAGGAATACAGAGGTAATCAAATTAAAATAAATAAATAAATGGAATAACAAACTCAACTTCTGAACCATTCTACAATGTTGCTGGCCAATTCTTCAACAATGTCAAGATCATAAAGTAAAACAAGCAAACAGTCTGGCCCATCCAGACCTATTTGAGCCACCAAATGGCTACAAATTCATGAGTGAGAACAGAGAACCATCCAGCTGAGGTCAGTGCAACCAGCTGACCCACAGAATCATAAGCATATAAAATATTCACTGTTAAAAGTCATTACATTTTGGAATGGTTTTGTTATGTCTTAACAGATAACTGATACACACACACCCAAAGATGCACATGGTAGATTTGGTTCCCATCCATGCCTAGTTAAAAAAGAAGCTGCCTTTTGTTAAAAACGCACATTTTGTTGGAAATGTACACCTCCCTGGTGCTGTAGGGGTTAAAGTCTCAGCACTATCAAGCCATTGCCAGTCACTGTGGCATCAGTTCGATCCCTGGCCAGGGAGTTAACTCACATGGCACACCTCTGGCCTACACCCTAATTCTTGTATGCATAAATAAAAATAAATCTTAAAAAAAGAAATGTACTTATTAATGCAGTGTATTAAATCATCAATAAACTATAGTTTCCCTTCCTCTTTCTTTCTTTCCTTCCATCTTTCCTCATTTCTTTCCCATAGAAATGACAAATTTGATAAAACTCAAAAAAGCCTTTTGAGTTGCAATTTGGAAAGTTTTTTTGTAAAATTTCAATATAACAAGTAAGAATGCATAGGCTCATGGTTTGAATGTATAAGAAGAGTACCTACTTTTGTCATCTTTAACTTTGTTTATTAAGGAATACAGAGGTAACAAATTAAAAAAAAAAGTGGAATAACAAACTCAACTCCAGTACCATTCTACAATGTAGTTGGGCTGTACTCTTCAAAAATGTCAAGATTGTAAAGTAAAACAAGCAAATAAACAAGTTCAATGTATGATAACTTGGTTGCATTTTAAAGCCACAAAAATTAATTTTCTTATTTAACCATAAAGATACTCCTGTGATAATTCTGAAGTTTGGATCAAGTCTGTGGATTACATAATTATATTGTATCAATAGAAATTTTATGCTTGGAAAATAATTCTATGGTTACACAAAAGAATATCATCATTTTTAAGAAGGGCACATTGCAGTACTTAGAAACAAGGAGCTTTATGTCTGCCACTTACTCTCAAGTGATTAAGAAAACGAGCATGTAAAATATTGTGGTTAAGTGATAGGAAAGGGGAAGTATAATTGAAGGGTGCAGTTGGAGAAAGCAAAACAATTTTACTTTTGTGCTGGCTCAGATTGACTGATACGCATGTCTTATTCTTATGACCACATGTAGAGACACAGGACAGCCAAGTGGCCACAGAAGACATAGATATGTCAAACTCTCTTCATAGCATAGAAATGCCTTCTCCTTCTTTCCTTGAATGACCTTTATTAGTGTTTTCTTTTTAAGATTTATTTATTTATGCATGCAAGAGCTGTGGTGTAGGCCAGAGGTATGGGGGGTGAGAGGATTCACCAGACACAGAGTGGGGAGCAGAACAGGCAGAGTGACTGAAGTACACTGCTGAGGGGGAGCAGCAGGCAAGACAGGAGAGGTCTGTTGCACCATGTTGGTCAGCTTCTTGGCTGGGAATCGAACTCATGCTTCAGTGGCTGCGGATAGCTTCATAGTGCTGCCACTTAACCCCTTGCACTAATAGGAGGCCTCTATTAGTGCTTTTAATTCCCTTTTCCCTTACAAGGATTGCACAGTCAGCTTCAGGGAAGATTGATTCCCAGTTCCTCTTCTGTGCACTATTCTAACTGGTAGATGAACAGTTGGCAAGAAACACTTGGTTTTCCTTCCTTCTCCAGACTAAATCCGAGAACCCAGTGAGGAGAACTGTAGAGCTGACAGAACTTTGAGAACCATTGCCTCTGAGACCTTTACTTCACAGCTGAGCTACCAAAGGATCAAAGAAATTAAATGACCACTCAAGGTCAAACAGGCCAGTAGAGGGAAAGCTGGATCAAGAACTGGGGTCTCTGGATACACCATCTGGTGTATTTTGCACGTGAGCACTTGACCATCAAGGTCTCAGAAGGGCTGCTCTTCCTTTTGAGTTGGGGAACGCTTGAAAAGCAGTGTGTGAAGGGCAGGGGAGAGCGCAGAGGTGGGGCTGGGCACCAGAGCCCCAATTGCTGCAGCCGGTTACCCCTCCCTCCACCAGTTGCCCTCCAGCCTGCCCTTAGGGTGTCTCTGGTGCAGTTCAAGCAGGCATTTAAAAGAAGACTTTTCTCAGTTCACACAGAAGAGGAATATAAGGACACCTCACAAAGAGCCAGAGAAAACAAAAAGACAAAACTAGCAGTTTTGATCTGAGATACACAGAAGGGGAGGCAGAGGGAAGGGTCCAAAATGCGAAGGAAGAGCACCAGGGACTATAGTGACGGTTCATGGGTGAGGTGGTGATGAGAGATTTATGGGGATAACCAGAGGGGAGATATAAAATATTGAACAACAATGTAAGGAAAAAAAAAAAAGGGGCCTCCCTGGTGGCCTGCAGGTTAAGTCTTAGCACTATCATAGTGATGGAGGAGATAGAACTTAAAAAAGAAGGAATCACAAGGCTAGAAGCTGACTCACACAAGGAGGTGGGCTGGGAGGAATCGTCATGACCAACAACCCAGGGAGAACCAGAAACCCTTAGGAGCCAGAGCCTAAGGCTGAGCGAAAGGTGAAGATGTGGAGATGAGAGCCCATTGTGGAATCTCCCATTCCCTTTCCAATCATGATGGTTATTCAGGATTAGCAGCACACAAACCACTCCTGGAGGGAACAAGCCCCTCCAGACTGGAAGAGGGCTGTATCAGGGCAATCCCCGCACTGGCTCGGGGCAGCAGCTGTCCTGCCCGCCTGTGCCTATGCAGGTGTCCCTTCCCACTAACCCTGTCCCTCTGCAGGGCAGGGGCCGTCCTGCCTGCCCGTGACCTGCACCATGTCGGGTCTTCTCTTCGCTGACCTCCCTCAGCAGCTGCAGCTCTCCTCAGGGCTGCTCGCCTGCCAGCAACCATGCAGGCCCCTTTCTTAGCAAACCTGCCCCTGTCAGGGCAGCTCTTCCTGCCCAATTGTGTCTGTGCAAGCGTCCTTTACTTCCCTGTCTTTTCCCTAATAAACATATTCTTTAACGTATAACTAAAGTCTTGTGGAGAAACTCTCCATGTGCCACTGAAGCTCTGGTGAAACCTTTCCCAGTGCAAATCCAAGGACCCCACTCTCAAAACCCATCAACTCCAAAAAACAACATCAATAGCAATGGCCTGAGTTCTATCCTGGCCAGGGAGCTAACCCACTCATGGCGCAGCAGATCTCTCCTGTCTCGCCAGCTGCTCCCCTCAGCAGTGCATTTGAACAACAATGAACAACAATTTGAACAACAGCAGTGGATCTGCCTGTCCAGCTCCCCACTCCATGTATGGTGGATCCTCTCACATACACACCCTGCACCTCTGGCCTACACCCCAGTTCTTCTACACAGAAATAAAATAAAATAAAATAAATAAAATATTTTAAAAAATAAGATAAAATAAGATAAAAGTACGCACAGAACATTCTCCAGGATAGATCACATATTGGAACACAAGACAAACATCAACACATATACCAAGGTCAAAATCATACCGAATATCCTATCTGACCATAAAGGCATCAAACTGGAAATAAACCATGAAAAGAAAACAAGGAACCCTCCTGCCTCATGGAGATTTAAACCCACTCTATTGGAAGACCATTGGATCAATGAGGAAATCAAAGAAGAAATTAAAAAGTATCTTGAGATGAATGACAACAAGGACACAATCTTCCAGAATGTTTGGGACACAGCAAAAGCAGTTATAAGAGGAAAATACATAGCAATATAGGCTCACATCAAAAAACAAGAAGGAACTCAAAAAAAAAAAAAAAACCAACCTAATATCCCATCTCCAAGAACTAGAAAAAGAAAAAAAAAAACTCAAAAGCCAGCAGAAGAAAGGAAGTAATAAAAATCAAAACAGAAATAAATTAAATAGAAGTTAAAAAAAAAACAATCCAAAAGATCAGTGAAACCAAAAGCTGGTTCTTCGAAAAAATAAACAAGATAGACAAACCTCTAGCCTGGCTCACAAAGAAAAATGAGAAAAAGCACAAATGAATAGAATCATAAATGAAGGAGAAATTACAACAGACACAGAAGAAATCAAAAGAACAATCAGCCACTACTATGAACAGTTACATGCAAACAAGTTCAGCAACCTAGAAGAGATGGACAAATTCCTAGAACTATACAAATATCCTAAGCTAGATCAAGAAGAAATAGAACACCTAAACAGACTAATTACAAGCAGTGAAATTAAAACAATAATCAAAACCCTCCCCAAAAACAAAAGCCCAGGACCAGATGATTTCACAAATGAATTCTACCAAACATTCAGCAATGAACTAGTGCCTGTCTTACACAAACTCTTTCAAAAAATCGAGAAGGAAGAAATACTACCAAATACGTTTTATGAAGCCAACATTACACTAATACCAGAACTGAACGGGACAATACAAAAAAAGAAAACTACAGGCCAATATCTCTAATGAACAGTGATGCAAAAATCCTCAATAAAAACTTGGCTAATAGAATACAGCAATGCATCAAAACGATAATTCACCATGACCAAGTGGGATTTGTTCCAGGAGCACAAGGATGATTCAGCATCAGAAAATCAATTAATGTAATCCAACACATCAACAAAAAGAAAAACAAGGGCCTCCCTGGTGGCGCAGTGGTTAAGAGCAGCGCTGTGGAGCTGTCGGCAGCGGCAACGAGAATTCAAGAGTTCGACACCTGGCTCACAGGTGTCCTGCCTCACCCGCTGCTCCCCTCAGCAATGTATTTCCGTCGATCTGCCTGTTCTGCTCCCCAGTCTGTCTCTGGTGAACCCTCTCACAGCCCCATGCCTCTGGCCTGTACCCCAGCTTGTATGCATAAATAAATCTTTAAAAAAAAAAAGAAAGAAAAAGCAAAACCACATGTTCATATCAATAGATGCTGAGAAAGCATTTGACAAAGTCCAGGACCCATTTATGATGAAAGTCCTCAAAATTCTAGGGATAGAAAGAATACACCTCAACATGATAAAGGCCATATGTGACAAACCCACAGCCAATATCATCCTCAACAGTGAAAACTGAAAGTCTTTCCCCTGAAATCTGGAACAAGACAAGGATGTCCACTGTCACCACTGCTCTTCAATATAATACTGGAAGTCCTACCCAGAGCAATAAGACAAGGGAAAGGCATATGAGGAATCCAGACAGGGAAAGAAGAAATAAAGCTTTCATTATTTGCAGATGACATGATAATATATAGAGAGAACCCTAAAAACTCCACAGAAAAACTAATCACAATAATCAACCAATTTAGTAAAGTTGCGGCATACAAAATCAACACACAAAAGTCAGTAGCCTTCCGATATGCAAATAATCAATCTGAGGAAGAGGACATAATGAAAACTGCCCCTTTTACAATGAAACAAAAAAAAAAAAAATCAAATACCTGGGAATAAATCTAACAAATGAAGCAAAAGACCTATTCAAAGAAAACTATAAAACATTAAAAGGAATAGAAGACACAAAGAAATGGAAAGACATCCCCTGCTCATGGATTGGAAGAATTAACATTATCAAAATGGCCATCCTACCGAAAGTAATTTATAGATTCAATTCTATTCCAATAAAAATCTCAATGACATACTTCAAAGAGAGAACGAATACTGATGAAGTTCATCTGGAATCACAAAAAACCTCGAATAGCCAAAGCCCTCCTGAGCAAAAAGGAGAATGGAGGTGTCACCATCCCAGACTTCAAACTGTACTACAAAGCCGTAATAATTAAGACTGCATGGTACTGGAACAAAAATAGACACACAGATCAATGGAATTGAATAGAGAACCCAGAAATCAACCTACATATATATGGACAATTAGTCTTTGATAGAGGTGCAAAGAATATTCAGTGGAACAAGGACAGTTTGTTCAACAAATGGTGCTGGGAAAACTGGACGACTACATGCAGAAAAATGAAACGAGACTACTACCTCACACCATGCACGAAAATCAATTCGAAATGGATAAGAAACTTGGACATAAGACCTGAAACCATGAAATATACAGAAGAAAACAGGCAAAACAATACATGACATCCACCTTAGTAACATTTTTAAAGACACATCCCCCAAAGCAAGGATAGTGAAGGAAAAGATAAATAGCTGGGATTACATCAAAATAAAAAGCTCTGTACAGCAAAAGAAACATTAATCAAAACAAAGAAACAGCCTACAGACTGGGAAAAATTTTTTTTCACTCCATACAACAGACAAGGGACTGATTACAAAAATCTACAAAGAACTCACATGACTCAACAAAAACAAAGCAAAAAAATCCAGTCAAAAAATGGGCAGAAGAACTTAAAAGACATTTCTCCAAAGAAGAAATACAAATGGCCAACAGGCATATGAAAAAATGTTCAACATCCCTCACAATAAGGGAAATGCAAATAAAAACCACAATGAGATACCACCTTACACCAGCAAGAATGGCACATATTAAAAAAACAGGGAGCAACAAATGTTGGCAAGGATGTGGAGAAAAAGGAACTCTCCTACACTGCAGGTGGGAATGCAAACTGGCCCAACAATTATGGAAAGCTGTATGGTGATTCCTCAAATTGCTAAAAATGGAGCCTCCACGACCCAATAATACCACTTCTAGGAACCTACCTAAAGGACTCAAAAACATAAATCCAAAAAGAGGCACGCACCTGTATGTTTATTGCAGCATTGTTTACAATAACTAAAATATGGAAACAACCCAGATGCCCAAAAATAGATGATTGGATCAAGAAGATGTGATATATATACACAATGGAATACTATTCAGCATTCAAAATAGATAAACATATGCAATTCGCAGCAATATGGATGGAGTTAGAAGGACTAATGCTCAGCGAAATAAGCCAGAAAGGAGAAAAATATTGAATGGTTTCATTTATAACTGGAATATAGGTGAGCCAAACAAGAAAGAGACATCCAGCAAGGGAGGGGGAGGATAAGGGCTCAAAAAGGGGTAGAAAAGAGCACAAGGGACTATGGTGATGGTTCACGGGTGAATTGGTGGTGGGTAACTTATGGGGAATACACAATAATGTAAAAATATAAATGATAATAATAAAAAATAAAAAATAAGATAAAATAAATAATAATAAAAAATGAAAAAATCTTTTATAAGTTTACTCCCTGTTTTTGTTTTGTGGGGTTCTTTAAATAATATAGCATTTGACATAGAGAACCAAAAAAAAAAAAAAGGACAGATAAGAAAGCTGAGAGAGAAGACTGTAACTCAACAAAGCCAGGAGAATGAGAAAGAACAAGAAGAAGACAGAAGGGAAGAGAGGGGTGAGGAGGAGAGTAGAAGGAGGGAAAAAAGAACACAGAGGAAGGGGAGGGCGGGTAGAAAGGAAGAGTTAGAGGAGAGGGAGGAGAAGGTGTGTTTTATGATCTTCAAAATACATACCATGCCTTCCCTCTGCAATTTGCAGGACTTGTTCACTAAATGGCTGCAACTGTATTGCTAAGGACAAAAGTGTGCAGGATAAAATTTGGGAAGGTTCAGCAGTTGATCCAGAGACTATAACCTGTGGACAGTTGTTACAGCACAAACAGCAGGAGGGGCTGAGGAGAGATTCTGCTGGGGGTTTCTTTGTTTACCGGGACAAAAGCTTGAATGATTTCATGACTCACGCTCCAGACATTCTTTAGGAATTCAAACAATGCTCATATTTTCTGCCTTCACTTTCGAAAATTACTTTCCTATAAACTGATTCCTAATTCCAAAAAAATAGTGTTTCCCCCCCCACCCCCAAAGCATGGGCAAATTTCACACCCCAGACAAATTTCCACTCATCCTCCTAGGAAACAATGAGGGGGGAGGGGGCTGTCTCCTTTGTCAACAGAGACTGGCCACCACTGTTAGAGCTTCTCCTTTCTCTTTCACCACCTCCCTGAGGGCCCAAATTTGTCCCCAAAGGAGTTGTGTTGACTGTTAATACAAAAGGTGTGGGAGAGGTGGAAGCGGGAAGGCCCAGGATGAAAGGTGCAGAAGGTATTTCACATGTATGTGACAAGTTTTCTCTGTCTGTGGACTCTAGTATTTTTCTTGCCATAGCTTTGGAATCCAATTTCTGGGTTTTGACTCCTCTTTTTTCAAGAGCTGAATTATTTTTCTTTTTTTTGAAAGATTTATTTATTTTTGCATACAAGCTGTGCAGGCCAGAGGTGTGGGGCAGTGAGAGGATTCACCAGAGACAGAGTGGGGAGCAGAACAGGCAGATCAATGGAAATACACTGCTGAGGGGAGCAGGTGTGAGGTAGGAGAGGTCTGCTATGCCATGTGGGAATCTCCCCGGCTGTGCATCAAACTCATATCACAGTCACTGACAGTTTCACAGCGCTGTGCTTAACCCATTGCGCCACCAGGGAGGCCCAAGAGCTGAATTCTTTAGGAATTCATACAAAGTTCATGTTTTCTGCTTTCACTTTGGAAAATTACTTTCCTATAAATTGATTCCTAATTCCAAAAAAACAGTATTTTCCTTTCCAAAAGCGTGGGCACGAAGTCTCTTGGTCACCTGGGAACAGGCCCTGAATTTCTGGAGCCTTGAGATTCTCTCTGCAAATTCAATAATTACAAAAACTGGTGTGCTCCTAGGACATGCTCCAAGATGACAGCTGCTCTCATGTTCAGGCTTATTGCTCCTTGCCCATATAAAATGCAGAGGTGACATCTAAATGAAATCAGAGCAGTCATAATGGAAATCAAGAAGCACATTAGGAAAAGTAGGTAGTTGGCATAAAAAGAATTGAATTTGCTTCACCTTCTCCTATTTTTCCCTTTCTAGTTTGTTTGTGTACTTGCCGCGCTAAACACACAGTACTTCTCTTTCTCTGTCTCTTATCCAGCCCAGCATTATTGCCACACATAAGACACTATGGCATCTGCTCTGGGAAAGCATCCAGATACAGGCACTGTACTTCAGCAGCAGTTAAGTGGAGGAGTGGGCAATGTGGAGGGCAGTGGAAAATTAAAACTACAGTTAGAGGACTGGATAGATTTTTTTGCAATATAATGATTTTTGCTAACTAATTGCAAGGGTTAGCATAATCCCAAGAATGACATTTTGCAGGTTTAACAGATTCAGCAGTTCTATCAACCAGCTAGATTAGCCCCAATGACACACTAAAATGCTTATGTTTACTGAAAGTTTATAATATATTGAGCCTAAGCCAATTTTCCAGAGAGTAGAAAAGAGAGTAAAAGTGAATGGAATAGAAATAGAAAGATGAGAGATGATAGATAGACCGACAGATAGATAAGTAGATAGACAGTCAGACAGACAGACAGACAGATAAATAGAAAGAAAGAAAAATTAAATGAATGCAGTAAATATGAAAAGAAGGTAAGGTTTGATGACTACCAAGGTCAGCGCTGGGAAGGCTGTGGGAAGGTTATCAGCTTTGAAAATCAGTGTGGGGTATGACAGTGCTTAGAACTGAGTTGACACAGCATCATCTTTTTTTTTTTAAAAAAAAAAGTTGTTTAAGATTTTGTTTTCAAAACCTTCAACAAATATCATTTGAAATGGGCTTGCCACAGTCAAGTCCTTTCATGTACAGCTCTGCCAAGAAGTTTCACAACTGCCAAGTGAATTATTTTTAACCAGTGGACACTGAAGCCTATTTAAAATATGTCATCATGCCATGTGGGTTCTTCCACTATTAATTCTAATCTCATCATTCAAAGACAGCTGAAAGGTCTAAACGTCAACAAAGAACATACAACAATGCTGCACAAAACTGTACTGTGCCAACACTGGGAAAAATCCCAGGGCTCTGGTTTGCTGAATCTGAGTTTGCAGATTAGTGAACTGCAGTCTGGTGCAGGTGAGTGATGCCCACAGACCAGTTGATAGCAAAGTCAGGGCTGAGTCTTACCCTTCTTGCCCCCCAATAAAATCCTATAAGAAACCACCACCAAAAAAAGAAAAAAAAACTATTGAATGGGAGAAAAAACTGAAAAAGTTCACACAATATATAACAGATAAGTGATTAACATCCAAGATATAAAAAAACTCGCACAAGTCAATTAAAAAAAACAGTTAATAAATGGGAAGCAATTATGAACAGAGACTTCACCAAAGAGGATCTCCAGAAGGCCAATAGACATGAAAAAATGTTGGTTCTAACAAGAGAGAAGCAGTTTAAAACCACAATGAGATACCATCTCACACCCAGGAGAATGACATATGTTGAAAAGATCTCCAACAACAAGTGCTGGAGAGGATGTGGAGAAAGTCATTCTACTGCCTCTAAAAATGTAAACACCAGCAATCCCATTCTTGGACATCTATCTAGAGAATAAGAAGCCATCAACACAAACATCTATATGTTCCACACTGTTCATAACAGCATCATTCTCAATAGTTAGGACATGGAAGCTTCCTAAATGTTCATTGACAGATGATTGGATCAAGAATATATGGTCCATCCATACACTGCGTCACTATTCAGACATAAGGATGGAATGTGGCCGTTTTCAGCAAAGAGGTGGGAATCTGAGAATATATTATATATATTATACATATTATATATTATATATGAGAATATATTATATATATTAAAACAAGTCAGAATGATAAAGACAAATACTGCACCCTTACATAGCAGACAATCTGATAATATAAAGCACTTTTTAAAACTAATAGTCATCTTCAATAAACAAGGTGAGATAAGAGGAAGGGAGAGGCAAGGGGAAAAGGGAAGATAAGAGGAAATGGGAGGGGGGAGGATAAAACATCAGTGAGAAAAAAATCAATATTAGGGGTTAAAAATTTCTGTGTACATGAAAAGCAGTTAGTAACTATGTAGACTTATTGATTTATTATGTAGACAAAAGGAAAAATTCCTTTCTTTCTTTGGAAAGCAATAATGAATTTGGGGTCTTCAGTGATTATCAGTGTCCCAGTAACAGCTGGTGATACTCTCTAATGAAACATTTATTAGAACTGTGATTTTGCAAATGACAAATCAATCTGAAGTAATGTTTCTTCCAGAAGATGGAGAAATGCAGCAGAGCTCCACACACATCACAAGCTGACATTTCCTTGAACCTCTGACTTCAGCCTTTCATTGCACAGCAAATGTGTGCCACAGATGTAGCAGAACAGAAACCCCTACAAGGGTGCAAATCTCTCCAACAAGGCCAGCTCAGCAGCGCACATGCCCATCATAAATACAGCATCAGCAGATTCAGGAAATCAGAACACATAATCAAACTGAAAAGAGGACAAAGTCAGATATGGTCAGATTGTTCCGAAGTGGATTTGGCTAATGCCTGGATCACTTCTTTTCAGATGAGGGCTGAGCAGTGCCGTGGGCAGCTTTCGGAAGCCCCAAACAACTGGGAAAAGGTCACAGACATACAGACTTCCAAAACAGGTGGTCTTGCTAAATTTCCTTAAAAAAACACATATTTTTAGGAGAGTTGGAAAATAAATGGAGGAGAAGGAAAAAATAATGGGTAGCGGGATCCTTTATTTCACAGGAAAGTTCCAAAGTCTTAGAAAAGCTGTTCTCCATAAAACTCTAAGTCCCTGGGAGGAATATGGCTCAGGCGAATGTCTCCCATCTGTTTGCCAAAAGTTAAACACAGTGTCTCAGGCAGAAAGCAACCTACAAAACTGTGTGGAGCTACTTTTATCTTTAACATTATTAATTCTCCATTCCTGCTTTCATTCAAAACCTAGATTTCCACTTAACATGGCTTTGCTTTAATCTAACCTCTGATGAGCTGTGGAAAGGCAAGTGGAAAGACAGAATCATGTAATTCAAAATTATTATAGACAGTAGATTTGAGACTTTCACTTCTAGTCAAGAAAGATTATCTTAAAAATGGCAAAATATTTGAGATATGGTTTTTCAGACATTGGACATCAACAAATGACATAGGACAATAATTCCTGAGACAGGAGAAACAAACATGATGAACCTTAGTATTTCTTGGCTTATTGCCAGGAGAGGAGGGGGACCTAGAATTACTGGGCAGTCTCCTTGAATTCAGGAGATGGTGTTGGGGGTATGGGGAGGCCCAGGGGGCAAGAGCCTCAAGGGCCAAGAACCAGAAGATTTATTTATTTATGCATACAAGAGCTGGGGTGTAGGCCGGAGGTGGGGGGCGGGGGAGGACTGAGAGCATTCACCAGAGACAGACTGGGGAACAGAATGGGCAAATTGACTGAAACACACTGCTGAGGGGAGCAGCAGGCGAAACAGGAGGTCTGTAGCACCATGTAGGAAGCTCCCTGGCCAGGGATCAAACTCGTGCTGTAGTGGCTGCGGATAGCTTCATAGTGCTGAGACTTACCCCCATGCACCACTAGGGAGGCTCCCAACACAGAGAGCTCTTGAGCTCTGTCAAAGGCCCCCCTTCCATCTGAGGGTCTTGTCAGGATACGCATGGGGTGAAAGTACCCATGCTAAGAAAAGAACAACCCAAAGGTTACAGAGAACAACCACTTCAACTCACACAGGATCAGTAAGTTTGTATTCCAGAATGAAAAACTTTATAATTTATATTACTTCAGATAGATTACTCATGTGGTATTGCATCAGTAGTGCAAAAAAAAATTTAAAATGAGGTCTGCTTTGACACAGCCAACAAATTCCCAGAGATTCAAACCTTTTCAAGGAAATATATGACACTCCAAAACAAAACTCAGAAATATTTATAGTAACACAAAGTACCTATACCATAACACAGTAAAATTCACAATGTTATTGTCATACAATTAGAAAATTCTAGACAGGCAAAGAAACAAGAAAATATGACTGAATTATAGACTGGAGGGGCCCCTTGGCAGATCATCAGAGCTAGCGTTCGTTCTCACTCTCTCACTCTCATCTCGGTTCAAGTCTAACATTTACAGATTAAAAAAAAAATACCAATATATCACAAGCTCTTCTATGAAATTACAGAGGAGGAAATATTTAATAACTCATTCTGTGAGGCCAGTATCTCTCAAATAACAAAACCAGGTAAATGTATCACACACACACACAAAAAAAAACATAGACCAATACCCCTCAAGAAAACAGACACAAAATTCCTTAAGATTTTTTCAAGCAAGCAATATATCAAAAAGATAATACATCATATTCAAGTGGGGCCTGTTCCAGAAATGGAAGATTGATTTAACAGTTGAAAATCAATCACTATAACTCATTTATTAACAAACTAAAAAAGAAAATGGAACAAGCACAGTTATCTCAACAGATGCAGAAAAATCATTTGACAAAATTCAATATCAATTTATGATAAAAAAATCTTTACACACTAGAATTAAAGGAAACTTTCTTGACCTGATGACGAGGCTCTATAAGACACCTATAGTTAGCATCACTGTCAATGACTAAAGACTAAATTCTTTCCTCTTTAAGACGAGAAACAAGGAAAAAGACGTTAAGCCTCATTCCTAGGGACTGTCGTAGCCAATGCAATGAGTGGAAAAAGAAAGAAAAGTCATTGAGATCAGAGAAGAAGGGAAAAATTTTTATTCACAAATGGCAAATAGAAAATCCTACAGGCTCTACAAATATCTAAAATAACTAGTATGTTAGATTTCCAATCAATCTAAGAAATAAAAAAAAAGCGTGAAAATTATCACTCACAATAAATGCCTCTATTTTCAACGTCCTCCTCTAAACTTCTATGTTCAAAATTTTTGAACTAAACAAAAGGTTCATCCCTTCATGTCTTCAGCTGGAATCCTCTCTGCAGGAACTGCGCTCCCCTTTGTACACTCAACATGGCCTCCAGCTTCAGTCACCAGCTTCAGAACACCCAGCCTCGTGTTCTCCTCACCAGGACTTACCTTGAATCATCATTTTCCACTTCATGTGTTCTTCCTTCCAGCTCCACCGCTATACAAACCTTCTCTGATCACTTAAGAGCCCTGTTTAGCTATCTGCTCTCCTCACATTATTTGATGTACAAGATTCCCATTTCCTTTTCAGTTTCTATTTCAAGCTCACTTGCTCTATCTATCTATGTATCTATCTATGTATCTATATATCTATCTATGTATCTATCTATGCATCTATGTATCTATCTATCTATCTATCTATCATCTATCTATCATCCCTTAAGGACGGTTCTATTTCCTTCTCTGGACAGCAAGCACCTTGAAGGCAATACTGTATTTCACTCATTCTTGTATATCATGTAAAAGTTCTTAACCTGGGTAATTCAATAATATTGGACAGACACAAAGATGTGTAAGAAAAAGATTCCAGATACGGCTCACAATATAGTGTGTATAAATCAGGTTAAGAATTAGCACATGACCCGGACCTTGGAAGTCCAAGAGTGTCCCTCCTTAGTCCAACAGCCTACCTCTTCACTCAGAGGTAACTGATAAATTGCATTTATAAGTGTTCTTTTTCTATTTCTTGAAATGGATGCCTAATTCATTATATTGTATTCTTTCTTCATAATATGTCTGTTTCAAGGTAGAAATGTCTTACTAAGTTTTGCTTTAGATGTATCCCCAAAAATATTTGGTCTATTTCCTTTTTGTTTAATTTAAAATATTATCTATTTTTTGTTATGATTTCTTCTTCAAACTGGGAATGTAAAAACAGTGAAAGATTTTGGGGATTATTTTTGTCATTGATTTTTAATAAAATTATATTGTAGCAATAGAGTATGTTTTATATGGTTTTGATTTTTCAAACATGGAGACTGGCTTTGTGACTGAACATCAATTTTTATAAATGTCCTTGTATACCTGAGAATAATTTATTTTCCATATTTGTTGGGCTCAGTATTATATGTGTATATTTGGTTAATTTTATAAATTGTATCATACTCAAGACTTCTTTACCATTAACAACTTATTTTCTGCTTAGTTTACTATCTCCTCAAAGAAGTAAACATCTCTAGTTATATTAACTTTTCAAAATACATTTGCAACTGTGTTATTAGATACATAGCAGCTTTAAATTGTTATGCATTCCAAGTCAACTAAAAATTTTTTTAAAGATTTATTTATTTATGCATGCAAGCTGGGGTACAGACCAGAGGTGTGGGGTGGCAAGAGTGTTCACCAGAGACAGAGTGGGGAGCAGAACAGGCAGATCAGAAATACACTGCTGAGGGGAGCAGCGGGTGAGGCAGGAGAGGTCTGCTGCACCATGTGGGAATCTCCCCAGCCAGGTGTCGAACTCGCGTCGCTGCTGCCGACAGCTCCACAGCGCAGCGCTTAACCTCTGCGCTACCGGGGAGGCCTCCAGGTCAACTAAAATTTTAACCAAAAAAAAAAATACTCTCCATTACCATTAGTTAGGTTTTTGCCCAAAAGTATCTATTTTGCTTTCTGTTTATATAAACCATCAGATTATTTATAGATAGTATTCATATGGTTTATCTTTTTTCATCTTTTTATTTTCAACCTTTCTCTATCCTACGGTATCCCATATGTTTTAGCTTTTTTAAAAAAGGAAAGAGCCTATAATTGTTTTCTTTTAACAACGTTTCTGTACAATTCACTACAGAATTGGGACATTTATCCTGTTAATATGAATTATAGTTGATGTTTTACTGGGATTTATTTCTGCATCCTATTTGTGTTTTCTCTTTGTCCATTCTGTTTTTTTGTTTATTTTTATCTAATTTCTTACCTTCTCTTTGTTGATTCCACCCTATTTATGTTTTAATTATTTTTGGTAACTGTGTGTTACATTTATTTTATATTGATTTATTAATTCATTTTTTTAAATTGAGGAAGTTCTATATGAGCCAGACACTGTCATGGCTGCTTGGTTAAAAATGGGCATGCAAAGTAGAAGATCCCTATCCCTACAAATCTCTCTCTCTCTCTCTCTCTCTCTCTCTCTCTCTCTCTCTCTCTCTCTCTCTCTCTCTCTCTCTCTCTCTTTCTCTCGTGTGTGTGTGTGTGTGTGTGTGTGTGTGTGTGTGTGAGAGAGAGAGAGAGAGAGAAACAGAGAAGAATAAACAATACACTAAATAAATACATTAAACAGTATGCTAGAAAGTGATAAATACTAGGGCAAAGAGGATAAAAATGGGAGATCTGGATGGTGGGTGTGACAAGGGATTTGCAATATTAAAGATCTCATACAGAGAAAGTGACATATAAGCAAATAAAGAAGGAGGGGCTTAGCCCTACAGATAACTGAAAGAAGGGTGTTTGAGGCTGAGGAAACCTCCAGGACCATGCAGAAAGCAGGAGGATGCCTGGTGTTCCACGCACAGTAAGGAGCCCAGGGAGAGGGCAGGAGAGGAAGTGGAGAAGGACTAGAGCAGAGCAGGGCGATTCCATGCAGCCCCTTGTAAGGACTGCTATAAAGACTTTGGTTTTTGTTCTGGGTGAAATGAAAAGCCGTTTCAGGTTTTGGAGCTGATATGATCCAACTTGATATTTTGAAAGGAACACCCTACAGGCTGTAAGAAAAACCAACTGGTAAAAATGGGGAGACAGAATTTGCTGCAATAACGCGTGTGAGAGGGGATGCTGGTTCTGTGCAGGGTATAGGAAGCAGTGAGAAGTGGTCTGGAAATAGTTTTAAAAAAGAGTCCCCCACACTTCATGCTGGATTGAGAGAGGTTTGTGTTGGGAAACTGGAAATATGGAGATGCAATCAAATGAACGGGAAAGCTTACAAGTTGAGCAGAATTTATTTGGATTTTTTGGAGGAGGGTAGCTGAGGAGTTACATTTTGGGCATGGTGAGTCTGAATTTTTTAACAGATACCCAAATGGAAGATGTCAAGGAAGCAGCTTGGTGTATGAGTCCGGACATTGCAGCAAGGGTCTGGCCTCAGATGCAAAGTTTGGAGCCTTTGGCATGTAAATGTTTTAGAATAAACAGGCCAGAACTTAACTAACTTAAAGTCAGTCCCTATCTTTACAGCTTTTCTGAACAACACAAGGCATTTAGAACACTACCATTCTGATTACTCCTTTGTTTTCTTCCTTGTTTCTGCTTAACCCTGCAGGATTTATTGATATTAATTTATACAGTCAGTTATTTCCTAGATTTATCTTTCTCAGTAGTTCCTTCTTGAAACTCAGGTCTGCATTTGGGATTGCTTTCTTTTTTTACAAAAGTTGTCCTTTAGAAATTTCCTTAACAAAGTTTGGTGGCTTGAAAAAGTTTTTATTGGTTTCAAAATGATTGCACTATCCATTCATTTTTGATAGATACACCTTTCTAAGAATGCAATTCTACTTTGACATCTATTTTCTCTAAGACACTGAAAATACTATTTCACTTTCCCCAAGCCCTCACTGCCACCAGTGAGAAATCAGATCTCAGACTAAATGCCAGTCAGTGGTAGTTAATCTGTGTTTTCTCTCTAGCTTTTTCAAAAGAGCTTGTCATTTCACTAAGATATAACTAAATGTGGATTTCTTTTCCCTGGTAATTGTGTTTGAAAATTGTTCTTTAAATCTGTGAATTGAAATTTTTATCAGTTCTGAAAAATCCACAGCTATTATCTTTTCAAATATTGCCTTTATTAGACTTTTTCTCCCTAGCCTCCTTATCTGTTAACTTCTCGGTCATATTTTCCATCGGCTGGTCTCAGGTGTAGACTCTGGATGATTTCTTCAGAACTGGCTTTCATTTTGCTAATTCCTTTGTTAGGTATTCATAAAGCGCTGATAAACCTTTCAACTGTTTTTAACTCAGTTATTACATTTATCTCATCTAGAAATTACTTAGTAACTTTTAAATCTGCTTATTTTTAAAGTTTTCTCACTTTATTTACTTAAAACAGAGTAAACATTCTTACTTTGTATTCTGTAGAAGATCATCTCAATCCCTGAATCCTTGTGGGTCTGATTTGCTGTTTTGCCAGCTCTCAATCATGATGCCTTGATTCATTGTGTCTTGTGATTTTTAATGTTAAGTCCCTATTTCTTGAATGTAGGAGGGAGTTGTTTGAGGCTTCAATGAGGTAAATGCCACCAGAGATAACTTTGCTTTTTGCCAGTTATCTCAGGACACCACCAACCCTGGAGTACTATAAATTATGGCTCAGGAAAGTTCTGGTCTCCCACAGTCAGGTGAATTCAATGTGCATGCCGGCATAAGGCTATCTGATCATGATGAAATTTCAAGGAAGACTTATTCTGCTCTCTAGCCAAAGGGTTACAATTGGCCTCATTCCCTAACACAGGGGATCTTTAGTCCACCCCAACACCAGAGAAATCATCATTTGAGGTCCTTGCTTAATACAAGGGGATCTCCTATTAGATTCCATTTTGTGGATCTGTCATGTAAATCAAAGACCAAGATACGTGGTCTGGCAAATGTATTCAGAGCTAAAATTTATCTCCTAACTACTTTCTATTTTAGGTTCTACTGTCACTGAGATTTTGGCCTTGATGTATGTCTTAACTTCTTGTTGATTTATCCATATATAATGATTTTGTAGCTATATAATGATGCATAATGATTTTGTAGCTAGTAGTACCTAGTCCTGAGACTTATTATACTCTTAAGTTATTCACTGTCTTTTCACAGTCTCCCATTAGAATGATTGAAAAGACACTACTTTTGAAAAATATCCTTCCTTTTCTGGTCCCCATCACTAAGTTTTTGAGAGCATTTGACCCTTCAACAAGATAGGTTTGGGCCCCCCCTGGTGGTGCGGCGGTTGAGCGCTGCGCTGTGGAGCTGTCCGCAGCTCATGATGCAAGTTCGACGCCCGGCCGGGGAGGATCCCACATGGTGCGGCAGACCTCTCCTGCCTCACCCGCTGCTCCCCTCAGCAGTGTATTTCTGATCTGCCTGTTCTGCTCCACCCTCTGTCTCTGGTGAGCCCTCTCGCCGCCCCACACCTCTGGCCTGTACCCCAGCTTGTATGTATAAATAAATAAATCTTTAAAAAAAATAATAATTTCAATTAAAAAAAAAGATAGGTTTGAACTGCCTGAATCCACTTATACACAGATTTTTTTTCAATAAATATTATCAATGCATGAATCATTATACCTGTAAATACAGATTTTTCACATCATTGTTTCATTTTTTGATGACTAGTGTTGGTAATACATATAACCGCAATAGTATTTTAGATCAGATAAGATAATATTGATGTAGATACTGACAGATGGTTCATCTTGTAAGCGGATGATGTAAGCTTAAGAGATCAATAAATGTGGTACATACTATGAATGCATTTTCCTTATCAATTTCTAGCATTTTCTTTTCTGTGCTTTACTTGCAAGCTAAAGTATATAAAACATGTAATACAAAGTAATGTGCTAGTGGACAGCTCGTCCTATCAGTAAAGCTGCCAGCCAACTGCAGGCTATTAGTAGTTAAGTTTCAGTGGAGTCAGAAGTTAGATGCAGATTTTCAACTGCACAAGGGATCAGGGTCCTTGACCCCATGTTGTTCGAAGCTCAACTGCATATCGAGATAGAAAAGTACAAAATAAGAAACTGAGATCATTAAGAAATACAGAGTGTTTAAGAGTAGGCAAGTGGCAGACGGGCTATGTTAACTCCTGAGCCAGAAACAAGCTCTTCTCACCTCCAGGCACATCTGTGATGAGGACAAGTGGGCTTAAAAAGGCTTGGGCAGAACAGACAGTTTCAAATAACCATTGCTGGACAACCCCTACTCCAAACTTGCATCTGGGCAAGTTTGCATCTGGACAAGTGGTGCAAGGGGTTAAGTCTCAGCACTGTGAAGTTATGGGCAGCCACTGTAGCAGGAGTTCCATCCTTGGCCAGGTAGCTGACCCACATGGCGCAGCAGACCTCTCCTTTTCACCCACTGCTCTCCTCAACATCTGCCTATTCTGTTCCCCACTTTGTCTCTGGTGAATCCTTTCAACACGCCCCCCCCCCATACCTCTGGCTTACACCCCACCTCTTGTATGCATAAATAAATAAATCTTAAAAAAAATAAAAACAACTTGCATCCTATTCCAGAATTACACATATTAAAATGCAGTTCTTTTGACCCTCAAATCCTTTTAATGAAAACAGCTTCCTTCAGGATTCCTTTTCTAGGATTTTTTTATCAGAAATTCTGTAGCTAACCCTGGATGGTTGGGTTTACATTCCTGCCTGCAAACTTAAACAGTTTTGTATGTTCCACTCAAACAGTTTTGCATGTTCTACTTCCTAGTTCAGAGCTTGATTTTCTCTTTGTTAATTTTATTGAAAGCAAAGAAAAGAGAAAATGGGGTAATATTAAATATTAACTAACTCTATTTGGCTGACGTTTTAAAATTTATTTTGATAGTAGCTTTCCTCTAACGTGCTAAGTGAATGCAATGAGATTATGAACAAATACTGTTAACACATGCTCATATTCGAAGGCTGGTAGTAAAAGAAGTGATTTCTTCTCTGTTGAGTCTTTTTTTTAAATTATCAAATCTTATTGATTTGATTTCTCTATGCAATTTGTAGCTTCATACAGTTTTGGCCTGTGGGTCTCTTTCAGTTTAATTTTCAAAGTCTTCTGGGAATCTTTATTCCTCTTGTCACATATTAACTTAGAATTATGCAGAATAATTTTCCATTTAGATGAATGAAGCAACTAGGAAAGACAGGAATGAATATCACAAATCTTTACTAAACATCATTTCAGACTTGGAGAAAGTTGTGAAAAGGAAAATTGAATGTGTGTTTCTTTCTTGGCATTTTATGCTTTCCCTCAAATGTATTAGTGGCATTACCAAAGAATATTTACGAGTTTCTCATGAAAATCCACTAAAAGTAGTTTGATCTTCTAGTAATATATCAATATCTGCTATCCCTTTAATGATACTTATGGTTATATTTTAAGATGAGTGATTGTTCTGAGATAGTTAAATTCACTTGTGTTTCTTTTTCATATTTAAGATTAAGTATGAATGATATTATAATCTTTCAGTTACAAAAACAATAACTGATATATTGTTTACTTATCCCTGACTGATAGTTAGAACTTCCACTTGCAGTGCTTGATTTTACTTGTAAAACTCTGCAATAAAATGAGATTTAAACAAAGTTTTGTCGATTTAAAGGGTTCCTAAATTAGCTGGTATAAGAACTTAGTACCCCTGTTATTTCACTAGGGGGAGCTGTTGGTCCTTTGCTACTCAGTAAACTAGCAATCCTGGCTGCCATGTCTGTGGAGCTACATTCTGATTAGGAGTGTTTCATTATCACTTCATGCTTGACACAATTATGAAAGAACTCTAATCATTCAGAGAGGCAGGAAAGAAGCTATGAAAAAGAAGCTGATAAACTCAATCAAATACCTTCAAAACCTCTAAGAATGCTCAGCTGGCTTCAGACACATCATCAACATAGAAAGTTAAATTATAAAAAATCTATGCAAGGAACACATTTCATAAAAGTTGAAAGGAAAAGAAGGTCAAAAGTGACATGGTAAGTGGCCTGAAAACTGGACATTAAAGAACAACTGGGCATGAAAATGTCAACTAGCCAATCTGCCTTTTTTGACTTTTTATCTTTTTCAATGTAATTCAAAGAATCTGAATATTCCAAGTCCTTCCAAACCTGAAGGACAGAAGAAATCATATGATTACCAAGGTGGAATTTCTGTTGACTTCTTAAACCCATTTTGCAGAATCTTAGTCCCATTTGGAGGTTCTATTCTAGAATTTCTGTGAGTCCTATGGAGTTTTTCCTTCTCTCGATGGTTCTGTCTTTTATTGGGAGACGAGTGGGTACAGAATCAGGGAGCAAATGCTTTCCATGGCACAAAGCATTTCTCTACAGCATAAAAACTTCTATGGGGGCCTGGGTAAGGCTGGGGAAGCAGGCCCCCAGTATCCCTAGAGCCCAGGTGAGCCTCCTGCAGCCCCTTCTGTCCCAGAGGCATGTCCACTCTCTGAGACCACCCCATTCCTCATGCAAATGAATTCTCATCAACTTCTTCCCTTCAGCTAGTTGGTCAGGCCATCCATAGGCCTCCACAACCTCCAGGTAAAGGTAAGGAGGATAATGATTTGAAAATCTTTTTTTTTTAGGATTTATTTATTTATGCATGTAAGTTTATTTATTTATGCATATAAGTTATTTATGCATTTATTTATTTATGCAGAGGTGTGGGGCAGCGAGGGGGTTCACCAGAGACAGAGTGGGAAGCAGAACAGGCAGATGGATGGAAATACACTGCTGAGGGGAGCAGTGGGTGAGGTAGGAGAGGTCTGCTGTGCCATGTGGGAAGCTGCCCCATTGGGTGTCAAACTCGCGTTGCCTCTGCTGACAGCTCCACAGCGCAGCGCTTAACCACTGCACCACCAGGGAGGCCCTGATTTGAAAATCTTAAGCTAAGAGATTTATCATTTCTTTACCCTGTAAATCATAACCCATGGCAGCCATTTTTCCAAATGGGAGAAGGTAGATCAAAAGGGGAAATAATGAGAAAATTCCCATCTGGAAAGGAAATAGGCAGTTGAGGTTTCTGGTCTCTGGGACTGTACAGAGACCAGAATAGAGAAAAGCCCTGTTCTGAGCGAACTGCCCCCCTGCCCTCCAAAACCATGTGTTGAAATCCTAGTCCCCAGTACCTCAGAATGTGACTGTGTTTGGACATAGAACACTTAAAGAGATAATTAAGGTTAAATGAAGTCCTATGGCCCTAATCCAAAATGACTGCTGTCCTTATAGGAAAGGGAGACTAGGACACACACAGAGGGAAGACCATGTGAGGACTCAGGGAGAAGACGCCATCCGCCTGCTGAGAGGAGAGCCACAGAAGACACCGAACCTGGATTTCAGATCCAGCCTCCAGAAAGGTGAGACACTGTATTTCTGTTGGCTAAGCCCCCCAGTCTGTGGTATTTTGTTAGAGTGGCCCTAAGACAGTAATGGGGGGCCTGGTTTCGCTCTCCTGCCTGATGTCTCAGAGGATGACCGACAACAAATAGGTTGAAGGAATACTGAGACCAAGTCCTTGGTTCTACTGTGCTTGTGGGATTCTGGGAAGAAAAAAACACCTTAGCGTTTTCAATCCAACATGGAGTGAGCATGGTTATGCAGAGAGTGGCAGAGTTGGGCCCGGACAGAACGATGCCAGTAAGGTCACTACCACAGTGGAGCATCACGGAGGATACAGAGGTGCAGGACACGTGTGAGAGGACACTCAGGGACAGGAGGTAGCCGCTCAGTAGGAAGAATCTAGACTCTGTGGTCCAGCTGGCAGAGCGCACTTCTCTCAGGGGTAGACTGGCAATCACATGCTTCTCTTGGAGAAGGGGATGAGGCAAGGCTGACCAGAAGCAGTAGCAGGCCCAGCTGAGCTGGGAGGCTGGGCCATCTCCAGCACAGTGAGCCCTGGCCACAGCTGAGAGGCCTCAGGAAGTGGGGTGCAGCCTAACAACTCAGATAACCCCCTGGGCCCAGGCATCACCTTGGGAAGGGAAGGCAGATACGGCTGTGGAATCTAAAGAATGGAGTCTAGTCCTGAAAGGATGCTGAAGGAAAATGAAAGACCATCCTTTAGCAAATATAACTTTCCTTTCCACTTGGGGCATGGGGACCAAAATTGTCACCTTCCTGCAGTGGTCACAGGAGGACAGCACATTTAACCCCAGAAATAATTACACCATTCCCCTCACTGTGCAGACACACGTGCCTGGGGTCCCCCACCCCTAGGTGAGCATCACAGTCACTACTGCATGAGCCGCTGACTTGCCCCCTGGAGTGTCCAATTGTTCCACTTCTTTATCTTTTTCTCTTTTCTTTCTGCATTCAATTCTAGCTCTCTCAAAACATCACCAGTCTGTTGATAAGCAGATAAAGTGTGTTAATACTGCTGTCCTTTCCCCCCGCAGGGAGGAGGTCAAAGCGGGATCTACACGGAGATTTTGAAGGCTGCTTTGAGGGAGTTTCAGCAGCGGGAGCCTTGATTTGGAGTAGTTAAAACAATAATGTCATTGTTTAGGTGTGTTGGTCACAGAAGGGCAATGTCTTTGAGGTGGAGGGTGACAGAGTATCGGTATTGTAATAGCATATAGTAGTGGTACAATAGCAAGTTATCTGATGCTTTCTAGTGAAAAGCTAGTTTGTTTTTGCGGATTCTGGAAAGATACAGTAATTCATAACTCTCTGGGCAGGAGTATGTTGAAAAAGACATTGGACAGTGGAATCATTTAAGGGAGACATGGTTCTCTGCTCGGTCTGGGGGTGCCTGGAGTGGAGGAGGCCCAGGTATGCATTGCGGCCAATAGTGTGCACTCTGGACCCGCAGCAGTGATGCAGGAGATAGAACGCAAAATAAGATTAGAATTAGACCCACACAAGAAAGTGGGGGGTAGAAGAAATCAACATAAGCATTAAGACAATCCCTAAGTGCCAGTTCCTAAATTGCAGAGCATAGGTAGGAGCTAGAATGCAGTCTCTAGGGCCAAAGATACGGAGATTGAGCCCATTGCAGAATCTCCTGTCTCTTTTCTAATTCTAGTTAGCCAGTAAACAGACAGCCATCTTCAAAGATGAGCCCCTCCCAACTGAAAGAAGGCTATATCAGTGCCTTCCCTGCAAGAATTCAGGGCAGCCATTTCCCTGCCCACCTGTGCCTGTGCAGGTGCTTTCCTTTACCAACTCTGTCCCTCTGCAGGGCAGCCTGTCTGCCCATGACCTGCACCACACAGGCCTCTCTTAGCAAACCTGCCCCTCAGCTGGGCAGCTCTCTCTGCCCGCTTGTGTCTGTACAAGTGTCCTTTACTTCCTTGCCCTAATAAACCTGTTTTTTAAGTATAACCAAGTTTCTGTCTTGTGGAGAAACTCGCCACATGCGCCGAAGGGAGCTCTGGTGAAACCTTTGCCAGAGTGAACCCAAGGACCCCGCTCCGCTCTCAAATCCACCGACTCTAAAACGACATCAGCATCATGAGCATGTGTGGAATTCGGGCAATTGACCTCACCTCAATACCTGGGAGATAGTAAGTTCTTGCTATTATGTTATCGGAATCTCTCCTCAGCTTTCAAAGAACATCAATACATATGCGTACAATGGGCGTGACAGAAAGTCAAACAGGAGTAGCTGGGGCCTGGAACAGGGATTTCTAGAAGAGGTTCTATGGAGCAACAAGTCAATGAGCTGAACTTTAAAACAGATGGGCGTGAAGGCCTTGGGGGGAGTGTCTTCATCTGAGGTAATTTGGGATTCCATCTCTATCTGCCTCCACCCTGCCTCAACAAGCCTCCATTCTGGGCCCGCACTGAGCCTCTGATACACTCATATTTCCAACCCTGACCCTTTCCCAACCCAACCTGTGTCTCCTCCATGGACTTTGTGAGCTTGTTCTTAAGAGCAAGTGAAAAAGTATAGTCAGTTCTAAAGTACTCTGTTAATGAGATCCTCCTCACTGCATTTCCCCTCATCTCTCTACCCTAACAGCTCTATAGCCCTCCCCTTCCCTTTTTCCTTCCTTCCCTCCCACATCCCCTACATACCCCACCTTGGTTTACCCCCTTTGTGTATATTTGGTTTCTTTTTGGAGTAAAATCCTTGTATCAGGCTTATATTTCTCTAGTTTCTGTTGACTCTGCTAAGTATGTTTATCAAAGATGACAAAAGCTTGGCAGGGGAGCAGAGAGGAGACCTTGGCTTAGGAAGCAGCCCGGTCCTAGGTTAAACCCTGGCACATTCACTTCATACCTGTGTAAACTGAGGCAGATCACTTCATGTCACTAGATGAGTATCCACATCTTAAAAATGTCGACACTGTCCGCTGAGTAGAGATGTCTTTGCAAATTAGCAGCACAGGTGATGGGGTCACTTTACTCACCTCCCAAGCGCTTTAGGGACCACAGGAACTGCCTCAGGAAGCCCCTGTGTTTCTTCCCCTCCACTTCTTTTTTAAAAAGTGGGTCCAGGGCCTCCCTGGTGGCGCAACCTGTTGGGTCTCTGCCTATGCTATTGCAGCCACTACAGCACGAGTTTGATCCCCAGCCAATGAGATTCCCACATGGCACAGCAGACCTCTCTTGACTCGCCCGCTGCTCCCCTCAGCAGTGTATTTCAGTCATCTGCCTGTTCTGCTCCCCAGTCTGTCTCTGGTGACTCCTCTCACCACCCCACACCTCTGGCCTGCACCCTAGTTCTTGTATGCATAAATAAATAAATCTTTAAAAAAAATAAAAATAAAAAGTGGGTCCAATGCTTGTGCACAGGGTTGGACCAGGCTGCCTGTGCCCAAGCCCTGGCTCCAGCACTCAGCATGGGGTCTAGAGGGAGGAGAGAGAGCCACTCCACCTGGGCACAAAGGTCAAGGGGTGCCCACACCCTGAGTAGTCAAGATAGATGATGTTTTAATGCAATACTTAAAAAAGTCCTCTGAGCACATTACAGTCCCCAGGCTGATCACCTGTCTTGTTAATAATGTTTCATTCCCACCCATCACTGCCCTGCTGGGTCACATGGTTGGTTGAGACCTGAAGTGTGGCAGGACAAGCCCCCCTGAACACTGGCCTCTCCCAAGCAAAATGGACTTTTTGTTACTTGGAAGAATGTCGGATGGCTCTTGGACAGGAAGTCAACAGTTCTCCTTCAGGGAGGAAACCAACTTCCAGGCAGAGTTTCATCATCTTCCAAAATTGTAGTAGTAGTGGCATTTGGAGGAAGAATGGACTGAAATGATGAGAATATTCATTTTTTTAAAATATTCATTTTTAGCTAAACAGGTTCTATTGGTTCCTTTCAAGATCAACTCCTGTCTCAAGTCAGTTGTCTTGTTTGAGTAAAAATGACGACACCAGCGTGTACTGATAAGAGGGCAGAGCACGGCAGATCCCGGCAGATCCCCGTCTTCCTACGGACAGTCTCCCCTGGACCAGCTGTCCTTTCATAAGCAGCAGCTACGCATACAGGAGGTGACCGTGAGGTGAGTGCTCCCTGAGGAAGGAGGAGGAAAGTCACTTCCACCAGGAGGGGCCACGGGGGACCTAGTAAGGGGACCGGTGGCCAAGGAGGGTTTAGGATGCTGTGGAATTGCCAGGAGGGCAGGATGGGGTCAGAAAAGCAAAGGTGCTATAACTAGGCGAGGCGCCTCCTCAGAAAGTTCAGGTTTGGTGGAGCCCAGGGGGCTGTGAGGGTAAGCTGAGGGCACAAGGGCCCATGGAGGGCAGTCACAGGGGTTGTAGGGCATGTTTGTTCTGTGTTTTATGGATGATAAGAAATAAGAGAAACAAAGAGAGAAAAAACGAATAAGAGAAACAAGTAAGAGAAACAAACTAAACGTGGAGTCAGTCACTGAGAAGTCAGGCGTAGCTAGAGTATGCAGTGCCGTGTGCTGAGCAGAGCAGAAGGGGACCCGTGTGCTCATCCCCAGGCCGTGATGCTCAGGGGGTGCTTAGCATCCGTGAGGTTATATCAGCATCTGTGCCCTCAACAGGGCCCTATGCAGGCCCTGGTGACCTGATCGCCAGGACCCCCATACCTTGATATTTCATCCTTAGAAACAGAATGCTATTTATATCAACTCATAAAATATTTGTGAAGGTCAAAACGGGTAAGGTGGTTGGAATAGTGCTGTCCCAGCACACAGTGGGCACTTAATAGATGTCAGGGGGTCCCTGGTGTGCAAGGGGTTAAGTCTCAGCACTATGAAGCTATCAGCAGCCACTGCAGCACGAGTTCAATCCCCAGGCAGGGAGCTTCGCACATAGTACAGTAGACCTCTCCTGCCTCGCCTGCTGCTCCCCTCAGCAGTGTATTTCAGTCGATCTGCCTGTCCTGCTCCCCACCCTGTCTCTGGTGAATCCTCTCACCACACCCATACTTCTGGCCTACACCCCAGCTCTTGTATTCATAAATAAACAAATCTTTTTAAAAAAAATAGATGTCAGCTTCATAATGGAGGTAGGGGAGTGTGTGCTTTATCCATGGAAGAGAGAGAAGAGACACCTAGAAAGAAGCAAGAAGGACTAAGTTCTCTGAATTTCCTTTCTCAGGGAAGTTCCAAAAACAACGAGAGGAATTATTGCTCCCTCACACTCCCTACCTTTAACCCCTTTGGGGACTGTTCCAGAAAAGTGTGGTCATGAAAGGACTAACAGTGTGACCCTTACTTTTGTGGCTATGATGGCAGCTCCGAGAAGGAGTCTGGAGTGTCAATGGCCTGTCCAGGAAGCCCTGGGGGAACATGCTGAGTAACATGACACGAGGAGATGCCCAAGAGCTGCAGAAGTGGAGAGAGGCTTAGACCTTCAGTGGGGGAAGGTGTAGACGTCAGGGCTGGAGAGCAATGAAGAAATCTCTGTGGCTTTAGGTGGCCATGAGGCCTGCAGCACCTGAGGGGCAGCTGCCTCCAAGAAACAGCCTTAGGTCAGGATCCTCCACCAACACTTCAGACCTATTCCCCAGATTAATTAGTTCAACTTCGTCAGGGCCCCAAAATGCCATGGCCACTCCAATGCCACGTGATCCAAAGAAAGTTCTGGAAAGGGCAGTTAATTTTCTCATTTGTCATTTGATATGCCATTTATGATCATGTGTGGATGAGCCCTCTCAGAACTTACAAGGGACCTGAGTAAGGAGCCTGGAATAAATCTCCAGGTAAATCTTCCTCTGCTGGAAGGAACCACAGTATAAAAGGAAAGTGAAGCATTTTTCTCCCAATTACAGCTATTTTCAACTCTGTTAAACTCTAGGTAATTTTCCTCTGTTTAGAGGAAAGGCGAACTGCTTTCTCTGAAAGATAAAGTAGATAATAAAAGACCACATATTAATGAATTAAGTTTGCTCATAAAAGCTTAATCATCAAAAATTAGATTTGTGGTAGGTTAAAAAAATACAATTCATCCTCAAACATTCCCTTGGAAATGATGTGTGCAGAATATGAACACTAATCTCTGTACCTTGGAGTATTAGAATCTTAATCTAGCTGTTGCTCATTTTCTTTCGTCTTTCTGACCTCTCACTGCTTAGCAGTTTATTGTTATAGGATTTTTTTGCTTTATAGTGTGATTTTTTTTATCTTTAACTACTCTGGGGTAGCATGTAGAGAATATTTCATAATGGTTTCAGAGCACAATCTTTGGTAAAATAAAGTCACTGCAGGTTAATTAAGAAATTTAGAAAATTCTTCTATAGGCAGCTCTGTGCCCTGAGAGGAAAGGTTATAATTAAGATAGATTCAGTGTCATTAGGTTCATTTAAAATGCCAACTTTTCAAAAACTGAAGATAATAAAGTCAGTAGGGAGAAAATGCTCTATATGTTTAACTAGTTTATTGGGTGAATTTGAAAGTGTAGGGGGTCTCACAGTTGTGGGTGCTTCACTTATGTGCAAAACATGGCTCAAGCTCAAGATGCAAAAAGGGTTTATTTACAAAGGGAGATTTATGTAAGGAAAGAGTTCCTAAGGCCACACAAGGTCAACTGACCTACCCCAGATAGGGTCCACAGTGGCCAGTGCCCAAACCAAAAGCTGCTTGTGCAAGATAATGTTGTCCCTCTAATGAAAGCCTGGTCCTGGTGGCGTGGAGGTAAGTGGTGGACCAAGACCCAACTCTGGCCATTGGGGTAGCCACAGGTGTCGCTGCTGAGCCCTCACCACAGCAGCATCTCTCCTGAAGCCCAAGTCTGACTCCTGAAGCCATATACAAGTCCCCTGAAGCTTCCTCCAAATGAAGTCAACCTTCTGAACCAACCTCTCTTCCCAAGCAGCCTCTCTTCAACTGACTGAAGCCTTCTCAAATGGAGTCAGCCTCTCCTCTCCCAAACAGCCTCTCTACAGCCACTTCTCTCCCAGGAAACTTCTCTCTAACAGCACCCAGAAGCCACCCCTAAATCTCTGCTTATACCCTGGACACCTGCTTTTCTAAACTGATTGATCATTTTCCAAACAGTTGTTTTCAATACTTCCTTGGTGCTAGTGCATGCTTCAACCTAATTGTTTCAGTGGGAGCTCAAATATGACCATTTACAAAACCATCTCAGGATTCAAAACCAAAACCCAGGTAGTGCATCCAAACTGCTCTGTGCTAACTCAGGCCAGACCTGGGCAGGTAAGCTCTGCTGTATCTGTATGGTTCTGGCCACGTTCCAACCTAACCCAAGAGTCTTCAAAACTGCCACTTTTTTTCCTTTTTTTTTTCCCCCTAAAACTCAAACATCGCTGTGCCAAGTTAGCATCAAACCTGGCTGCCTTGGCAAAGCTCAGGCTGGTGCCGCTCAGTTGGGGGCCGCTCTTACAAACTGACATCATTGGGAACAGGGAAAATAGCCCCGTCCCCTACGCATACATGATGTCTTCAAAACTGCACTGTGTGAACTCTAGTTCCAAAGATAGAAAGATGTCCCTAAGCTTCCCCTGCCACTTTCAAGGATTAGAATGGTTCCATTTTTCCGTCCTTAAAAAGTCTAGACCCTTAGGACTAAAACTCTAAGTTTCTCATTCAATCAAATCTTCCCATAGTTCAGGCCTGACCTGGCTTAGGTCGCACTGGGGCTGGGTGAGAGGAGGGACAGGACAGAAAGGGGACAAGTGCTACAAGAGGGAAGTCATTGCCTGGCATGGACCCCCCCCTCCTTGTGGTCCCACGATGACCTGTGTCTCGTGGGCTGTTCTCGTGGGTGCTCCGGTACACAGGCGCTCACCTGGGGACTGCAGATGCTGCTGCTGTCTGCGGGGAGTGATGATGACGTGGGCTGTGAGTCAGTGCTTGAAGTTTGGACAGGAAGAGCCTCACAAAGTGAGGGCTAGTATAGGCCTTTCAGACTGGACTCAGCAGTCAGTGTCAGAGCAGGCAAGGACATGGGGACAACCTTGTATGACTTTCCCAGAGCTGTTGTAACAAAACGCTTAGCCCGTGGGAATTTCATCTGTAAAATGCCAGAGTTGTATGGTCTCACAGTTATGGAGGCCAGAAGTCCAAAATCAAGGTGTGACACGTTCCTTAAGAAATGCGTCAAAGAAGATGTCCTTGATTCTCTCAGCTTCTTTTGACTTGCAGCCACCTAACTCCAGTCTCTGCCTATGATGACACCAGCCATGTTGGATTAGTGGCCTCTGGTCCTGCTGTGACTTCATCTTACTTTAACTGGTTCCCTCTGCAACCACTGTCTTTCCAAGTGAGGTCACATCCATAGGTACTGGGATTAATACGTCATACCTTTTGGGGTGGGGGGAACACATTCAAACACAGATCCAGAAAGCTTTACTGGCTCTCAGAGCTTGGTGTTTCAGTTCTCCAGAACAAAGGGGCATTGACAGACCCTCATGGTCCATCCTAAGCTCCCCCTCTAGTCCTATAATCCAGAATCTCCTAAGATCCTACACTCAAGCTTCGTGAATTTCTTAGGTGGGTAGCATGCACAGACTGTGGGCTTCCCCAGGCCTCCCCACTCTCTCTGCTGAGCTCAGTGATACCTTTTCTGCTGCACCTCCCTTCAGCCTTTTGCCACCTAGAAGAATGAATCCTCCCGAGCCCACTGTGTTTTCTTCTGAGCTCTATTACAACCCTAGTCAGTAATATGCAAACTGGTTAAGATTTCTTTTTGACTCTGCCAATCACCCCCTTTGGATCTTGTACTCCTTAAGACATTAGGTCTGCTCCTCCAGACCCATTTAATCCCTCATATCGTTGAAATAAAATGCTACATTTGACTACTGGCCAAACAACATTTATTTAAAAGAAGATGAGATACCAAGTACACCTCTGCCCCACGTGTTGGAGGGGAGGTGCTGAACTCAGCTCAGGTCTGTAATGGTGCTTTCAGAACCAGGCCAGGTGTTAGCAGTAGGGTCTGGCAGTGACCCATGAAGCCTATAAAAAAACACAGAGGTCAAGAATTCTGAATATTTTAGAAGTAGACAGGAAAGTTGTGGAAGGAAATCTTGGTGTTTACTACCAGAGGGCAGAGGATTTTTTTGCTCTTATTTTTTCGTGGGATCCTTGGCAGATCCCAAGGGGATGGGTGTTAAGAGTTGAGCATGATCTAAGTGTGGGCCTCCCTGGTGGCTCAGGGGTTAGAGTCTCAGTGCTATCAAGCTATCGCCCGCCCCTGCCATATCAGTTGGATTCCTGGCCAAGGAGCTAACCTACATGGCACAGCAGATCTCTCCTGTCTCTCCGCTGTTCCCCTTAGCAGTGTATTTCAGTAGGTCTGCCTGTTCTGCTCCCCACTCTGTCTCTAGTGAGTACTCTCACCACCCCGCACCTCCGGCCAATACCCCAGTTCTTGTATGCATAAAAAAGTAAAAATAAATTTCTTAATAAAAAAAAATAGTTGAGGATGATCTAAGTGTACTAAACATTATCAGGGTGGAAGGGTGTTTTTTTGGTTAATAATAGTAGGACTATTACCAAAAAGAAATGATTCCATACTGGAATTCACACTTGTCACAACTCAACACTTTGAAAAGTAGCTATGAGGTGTGTGGGATTACCGGCCGCGTAGCTAAGCAGCACCATCTAGTGACACTCTGAACAAACTTCTGGAAGATGCGAAGACCAACATTCTCTTTCACATCAAGAAACTCATTACTTCGTTTGTATGTGTTCAAAATAATTTATTCCAGATTAGGATCGAATTTTAATGGAAAAAGACTTTTTACATGGCTATAATGCCTTTTACATAAAACTTTTTGTAGGAGTAAAGAGAAGAAATGATGATCTTTTCTAATATTTTATCCTTTGGCCATAATTATTGGGGCCCTACTGTGCACCAGGTCCTTGGGTATAGGAGGAAACTGCTTTGATAGGACGTAGTGTGGGGAGTTCATAGTCATTTGTGCACACTCTCACATTTTATAGAATGTGCTTCACATATGTGCATTCAAGAAATTATAGGAGAGAAACTTGAGTTTTCATAATTGTCTATAGCACTCAAAAGTCTGCTTTTGATATTAATGAATATCATCATTTTGTACCTTTTAATTTTGAGGAAGTACTAGCTATGATCTTTGTCATCCCAAATGGTAGGCTCGTTTCTGTTCCTTCCGTCGCTCCTTAAGTGCAGCTACCCGCCCTGGGAGCTGGCCTCAGTTAGCCTCTGTTAATCACTCTCCTAAGTCAACATCTCACCCCTGATCTCTTGCTTGCAAATCCGCATTCCCAAATACCTCTCAATCACTCCCCCCCATGACCTGCAGGCATCTAAAATTCAACATGTTCAAGTCTAATTCAGTACCTTCCCCTTAAATCTGTTCCTCTTCCTGGTTTCTCTTCCATACCTAATGACCTAACTAATGACAAAACTTAGGTCTCCTGAACCAAAGATCCTGACCCCATCCCTCTGTGATTCATCTCGCCCATGTTCACTGCTGTTTGATCTGCTATAGGCACAGTACTGGGACCCTGGGCAATGCAAAGGCTTATACAATTCAGGGTTCCCGTCAGAGTAATTGTTGAAAAAAATAAATGCCAATTCAAAATAGAAATGTGTAAATGATTACCAAACCTAGATCATATTAGCTTCAGTTGTTAGTTGTTATATTTACTATCTATAAATACTTGATTACTTTAAATTCAGGTTAGTTCTTTTAATATTTTCTTTGTAAGAATTCCTAAGTGGGAAATGATTTGTGAAGAATCATGAATGGTCACATATAAAAGGAATGAATTGGAATACACAATAATGTAAAAGACATAAATAATAATAATAACAAATATTTTAAAAAGAAGCTACTTCATAAGAAAAAAAAATAAAATGAATGAATTGTTGCCAAATTATTTCCAAAACAAAATAACACAATATATTCTCTAAATTTCTACAGTGGAAAAATAGAGGATATATTTAATATGGGTGGCAACATAGGAAAATAAACAGGTATCAATAACTGATGGACACTGTTTAGTAATCTCTGTTAGTAAAGATTTTGAGGCTAATGTTTAATCATGTAAGTAACTAAGCCTGGTGAGTTGCATTGCTGGTTTTGTGAATAAGAGGAATATGGCAGTAGATATTCAGTGGCCCAAACTGGAAATTTGCAATCGAGTTGTCGGTAAACATTGTCATTATAAAACCCAAATTATATAAACTTACATAAATTCTGTTAAATATAGATATAATTGGGTAATTTCTGTTAAAACAAAGATAATAAACACTCAACACATTGTTTCCTTACGTATTATCTATGCACTTGTACTCTGTTGCATCTCTGTGGTGGAATGTGTTACTGAACATCTCTTCTCAATTTTGCATTTAGTATCATAATGCTGGTGAAGTTAGCATAGTGGGTAACTTCAACATTGGCAAATAATACCAATGTGGACTTTTCCTTCTGGAGAATATTCACTAGTATACTATGGCATATATATGACATATGTAGGTACGTGTATATGTGTGTATACACATATGTGTGTATATGCACAGATATGTATATGCACACACACACGTAAGCATATAAAATCCTTCTGCAGAGGAATAATTTCCAGAAGCAGGGTCCATAGCCAAGAATAATAAAATAAAAATTAACCCTTATATCATGGGTTTATGTGGCTAGCACTTTTCTAAAAACAATGTAACCACTACATAAATATATTGATATCTTAATTAAATTAAATTCTCACTACAAATCTGAGTTAAGTACTTACTAGTACTTAATCTTATTATTCCCATTTTATAACAGAAGTTAAGAACTTGATTAAAAGTTTTTTGAATAGTCAGGCAAAAA
Source organism: Scalopus aquaticus (assembly GCA_004024925.1). Taxonomy (NCBI): domain Eukaryota; kingdom Metazoa; phylum Chordata; class Mammalia; order Eulipotyphla; family Talpidae; genus Scalopus; species Scalopus aquaticus. The sequence goes on along the minus strand of PVIJ01002387.1, from coordinate 81,929 downwards.
ATATATAATTTGTCTTTCTCAGAACTAAGGGGGCAGACAGACAGGCAAAGAACAAGTGGTATGAAGGCCTGTCTGTCACGGAGTGTGTGAAGGTTTGATGAGAATATGGCCACATCTCACACATATTTGAGATGACAGAGTGCCACTTTGTTGAGACGTGAAGGGTGAATATAAGTTCGAGTTTCCACTTTTCGCCAATCCTGGGTATGTGTAGGGAGTATTTCCGTATCTACTTCAGGCTTGGGTTGGAAATGTATGATTCAGCAGAGGCGCGTTACATTGCAGGAACAGTCTCCAAGTCTTCGTGACAAAACATAATAAAGTTTGTTTTCTCTCATGCTGCATGTACTGTTAGTTAACTGGAGCTCGACTCACTGCTGTGTCTCAGGGTTCTGGCTGATGGGGACTCCATTTCCACACAGAAGTTCACCATCACCCCAGGAGTAATGAGATTCATATGTGGACTCATAAAACATCCATCTGGAAGTGAGAGGAGTAACATCGTGCATGTTCATTGCTTACATCTAGGTGAAGATTATAATCCTGGGCTTCCCTGGTGGCACAATGGGTTAAGGGCAGCACTGTGGAGCTGTTGGCAGCTGCAGCGTGAGTTCAATGCCCAGCCATGAATATTCCCACATGGTACAGCAGACCTCTCCTGCCTCACCCGCTGATCCCCTCAGCAGTGTGCTTCAGTCGATCTGCCTGTTCTGCTCCCCACTCTGTCTCTGGTGAACCTTCTCACTACCCCATGCCTCTGGCCTGCACCCCAGCATTGTATGCATTAATAAATAAATCTTTTAAAAAAATCCTAACATAGTCCCTGAAGAAGGAGAAATGGAATATTTGTGAACTGCTCTTACCAATGGGTATACACGATTTGCCTGACACAAGCCTGGAAGTCTAAGCAACCTTGGCAGCAGAGTGGAAGAGGCTGTAGGGATTGGCCTGCATTTCCATCATGTCTGTACAAGGGGTGACGGTGTTGAGTGGGGCACAGTAATAACTAGCACTTCCATGCTTCCATGCATCAACTCATCTCATACTATGACACTAATAGAGAGCTATGGACACCATCAGAAGTCTACTTGGATGCTTTCTAGTATCTCACCTGTCTCTTCTTTTCCCTTTAACACCTTACTAAGATGCTGTGTAAGTTGCTGAAATTCTGAACCCCCATGAAAAATTCATAGACTGGTTAACCACAGAGTATCTCAGTTGGATGGAACTTAGAGGAATTTAGAGGTGATGACTCTTCCTCCAATTTCCATTTCCCTCCAATTTCCAGTTTTGTACCATTGCTTCCAGAGAACACATTTGCCCAGTATCCTATCACCAAGACAGTCATTTGCATTTATTGATTTGCACAGTATTCATAGAGCCACCTGGTCAAACAGTTTGAGCTTATCATTGGGGTCCAAATGTAAGTAAATGTGTCTGATGGATTTGAATGGTCTTTGACAAATTACAGAAGGGACCATATCAGCAACCGAACATCTTGAGGGGGGGTAAAGAGAAGCTGTTTAGAGTTCCAGGTGTCTAAGGGTTTTGTGTGGAAACTGAAAATGCTATAACCCTCTGGTCAATTGTGAGGGCTTGGGATATTCAGGAGTGGAACAACAGCTTCATGAAACTATCTTTACTAAGCTTCTCAACAAATGCAAGGGCTATATTGTCATCATTAAACAATAATAATATGTATGGAAGTGTCAGGTCCAATTTCTTCATGCGCACAAACAACAACCACCCTAGGCAGTAGGTACTAGTATTATATTAATTTTATAAATTGAAATCCCAAACATAGAAAGACAACATGATTTGTAAAGGTCACACATCTGATTAAGTGGAAGAGTAATATTACAACACAGTCAGTGTAGTTGAAGATTTTGGAAAGCTGTGACAAAAATAAAAGAATGATGGAATTAAATTCTAAAGAGAAAAGAGCCTCTTCTGTGTGAGCTGATATTATCCCTATATTCTTCATTGAGGTATGTTTGTCAATTCTGGGAATAGGCTAGAGACTGGGATTAACCTACAAAGTGAGATTTACCAAGGAAAAGAATCAGAGTTTTCTATGGTCATATGAGTTGGCTTAATGGATTTAGACCTAGAGTAAAAAAGAGTGCAATTTTTCCATTTCCTGCCCTCAAGGGTCATGTGTGAGGCTAAAAAGGAAAATCAAAATTTTTCATAATCTTACTTTGTGTGGGAGACAGACTCCACTGGAAGAGTTCTACAAGAAACACATAACAGAACTCTCCCCAGAGACATTTAACTGCACCAAGTATAATATACATAATGAATATTTTTAAATAAAGAAAATTATGGTGAAAGATATGGATTTGTGAAAATTAAACAACTACTTTAGAACTAAAATACCTGCAATTAATAACTTATTGACCGAGATTAACGAACAACTAGACTTCACAAAATGAGAGTAGTGAACTTGAAAAATGTAAGTAGAAAATATCTAAAATGAAGAACTAAGAGTTCTAGAAGCATGAGAGATACATGAAATGCAGTTAAATGGTCCAAAATATGTAAAATTAAACTTTTATCTTGGGAGAAAAGAAATAATAGAAGAGATTACATCCCAGAATTTCCCAAAACAGAGAAATATCATCACAGAGTCAAATAACTCAGGAGACTACAGGCTGTACAATGAAGATATGCAGATAGCAAATAAGCATATGAGAAAATGCTTGAGATCACTTGTTATTAGGAAGATGCAAATTAAAACATACCACAATATATCTATTAGAATGGCTAAAATCCCCAGCATTGACAATACAAACGATGACAAAGATACAGAGTAACAGGAACTCTGATTCATTGGTGGTGGGCTACAAAATGGTACAACTGTTGTGGAAGATAGCCTAGAATTTTCTTTAAATACTAGCTATGACCTTACCTTACCAATCAGCAATGAAGCTCTTAAGCATTTATGCAACTCATTTGAATACAAAAACCTGAACAAAATACCCAGTCAAGAAAAAAGTCACCCTTGTGGACATTTTTAAACCTCCCCCCCCCAGCCCCTGCTAGCATTGGGCAGTGTACATAGAAAGGGGCTGCCAAAATCTTGATCCTCCTCAGGAAAGAAGGAAAAAAAAGACTTGTTTGCAACATGTAGGCTTCTCAGGGAGTTGCATAAGGAAATGGTTTCTATCTTAACTGATTCAGAGAGGCAACAGGAAATATAGCAAGGTTAGACTTCAGACTGGGGCTACTAAAAGCAATAATGAGTGCCAGAGTGCAAGAAAACTATAGGGGGATTGCAGACCCACAGGCAGTTAGGGGCAAGAGATTACAGACAGAGAAATACAATAAAACATCAAATACCCTAAGAATCAGAGGGAACCTATTTAAACAGTCTTACAGCAGCTGCATGTACCAGGAAATAGGGAGGGGCTGACACATGTTTAAGCCCAGGAAGAAGCATGCTCATAAAAGACCCGAGGAGACCTTAAGTCTTCATGGGGAGTTTATTAGTAAAGGTCTTTCTCTGCATGGAATCAGTCATCAAAGACAGGAGGGCAGTTATTTTTCGAATGCCCAATTTTCAACAAAAGGCTGCAAGGCATTCAACGAAACAGGGAAATGTAGCCCATTACAAAAGACAAAGAAGACTTTATATAATGACAAAGAGTCAGTTTATTAAAAAGATCTGACAATTATAAATGCATCAGATCTCATAAATACATGAAGCAAACATTGACAGAATCAAGGAAGAAATCAACTGCTCCACAATAATGGTACAAGACTTCGGCATCCTACTGTCCATAATGGTTAGGGCAACCAGACAGAAATCAGTTAGGAGAAAATTTGATCAACACGATAGACCAGTATGGCTTCACAGAAATATAGAGACCATTACCACTCAACGACAGCAGGACTCACAGTCTTCTGAAGTGCTTTGGGAAGTTCTACACGATAGAATTGTGTTAGATATATATTAGACCAGAAAACAAATCTTAATAAAATTTAAAAGATCAAAATCATACAAAACACCTTTCCAATCACAATGACCTGAAACTAGAAATAAGCAGAAGCAAACTGCAATGTCCACAAATACATGGAAATTAACACACCCTTAACTGTAGGGTCAAAGAGGAAATCACAAACGAAACTAGAAAATATCTTGAGACAAGTGAAAGTAAAAACACAACATACCAAAAGTTATGCAGGAAAAGCAGTGCTATGAGGAAAATTTTCAGTTATAAACATTTGTTTTTAAAAAGAAGAATTCAAAGACTTTGCAACTAGAAAAAGAAGAACAAATTAAACCTTATTATCTACATCATTACAACAGTCTTCCAAGTTGAGCTTTATTTGTCCCCTTTTCCAAATAAGAAAATCAAAGCATGGGGCCTCCCTGGTGGCACAGTGGGTTAAGTCACAGCACTATGAGGCTATCCACAGCCACTACAGCACGAGTTCGATCCCTGGCCAGAGAGCTTCCCACATGGTGCAGCAGACCTCTCCTGCCTCGCCCACTGCTCCCCGCAGCAGTGTATTTCAGTAGATCCTCCTGTCCTGCTCCCCACTTTGTCTCTGGCAAATCCTCTCACCACCCCACACCTCTGGCCTATACCCCAGTTCTTGTATGCATAAGTAAATAAATCTTTAAAAAAAAAAAAGAAAAAAAAAAGTTAAAGCATGGAGATGTTCAGTAACTTGACAAGGCCTAACCAGGGGCTGGTAAGTGGCAGAGTTGTGATCTGAGCTGGGATCCAGGGTCCCACCTTATTGCCTGTTACAAGAGCAGCAAAAATAACCTAGTCTGGAAAATAGTACCAGAGTTTTCTAATGTTCTTTCCCGGGATGTACAATATACCATCAAAGTACCTGATGTCAGAAAGGAGAAGAGGGGCCTCCCCGATGGCACAGTGGTTAGGTGCTGCACTGTGGAGCTGTTGGCAGTGGAGAGATGAGTTCGATGCCCAGCCGCGGAGATTCCCACATGGTGCGGCAGACCTCTCCTCCTCGCCTGCTGCTCCCCTCAGCAGTGTGTTTCCGTCAATCTGCCTGTTCTGCTCCTCACTCTGTCTCCGGTGACCCCTCTCGCCCCCCCACCCCAACGCCTCTGGCCTGTACCCCAGCTTGTATGCATAAATAAATAAATCTTTAAAAAAAAAAGAAAAAAGAAAGGAGGAGAAAGAAAGACTTAGACAGAGGGCAATTTCTCAGTGTGAGTCAGAAAAAAAACATGTTGGGCATGGAATGTGACTTAGGTCCTCATCTCACTCACATTCCACACCCAACATGTCCATTGCACACCAGTGTCTTGCAGCCTTCAGGTGAAACCTCCACCGACACTGCTTGTCTAAAGTCAACCCCCCAGAGTTTCCATTGTTTTGCTAGAATTGTAGCCAGGATACCAGGGCGCTACCAGGGCAGTTCCCCTAAAATTGTTACCCTCTCAAAAGACTAAAGATACTACTTACAAGCAATGATTGTTTTTTAAATGATGACAAGAGCTTGCAGGAAATGGTATGAAAGCAAGAGCTGGAGGTATTTTGAGAAGGTGGACAAGGAAGCCCCACATAGCCCTGTACTGGCCTCTCTCTCCCACAAGGCACTCCTCTTGAAGCCAGAATTGAGCTAAGCCCCTGGTTCAAGTCTTGATAAAGCCTGTCTTTCTATTTTGAAGGTGAGAGACTGGTTTGTTTTGCTATGCCTTTATCAGAAGATTTGCCATAAGGCCAGTCAACTTCTGTCAGGGTTGTAGTAATAGTGATAATCATCACCATCAAGTCATCACTGCCAACATTTCCAGTCTCAAGACAGGAAAAGCCCCACCCACAGTGCTCCTAAACTAGCAATCAGAGGACTGTGTGGATCTACAGATATATTGGCAAATGCACTGAAGACTTCCTCTTTCTCTCCCGCCATTGCTCATTTTCAGAACTGAGCTGCTTCTATAATAACACCCATGGAAGAAAGGAAGTATCCCAGGCTTGAGCTCAGAGTTGGTTCTGCCCAACAAATGGACATCTCTGGGTACATTTCTTTGTCCCCCTGGACTGTTTGGAAGCCCCCTCCCCCAACCATAGCAACTTGCTGTGCCCTCCAGCATTCCCGCTCCCTCCTCCCTTTCAGTTTCCCTCATCCTGTCACCTGTCTTCATACTTGCTTTCTTGCAAGGCACCCATTTGGTAATCAGATGAATTAATTTAATTAGATCCTTTGCAGTGATGGAGATGGAGTTCTATAATTAGTCATTCTAGATATTTAGACTAAATATCTCAATCACCCAGGAAATAGCAATAGTTAAAGCAATGGATGGTCTATTTTGTTTACAATTTAATTGTCTCTTTTTTTTTCCCTCACACCAAACATTAAAGGTGATTAAAGGTCACTCAGGCATTACTAAATAAAACTGCTTTCATTTCCCCAGTATAACAGACATCCGATAACCTGACCAGTATTTCACATGACACTTTTACTTTCGAGCCAAGAGACTGGAGCTTCCTCCAAAAGCTTTGAGAACAGGAAGTGTAAACAATGTGATCATCACTGCGATGAATCCTTCTGCCTGACACACAATTCTAAGGACTTGGTAGGATCTTTCTGAAATTTCCTGCTCATCTGTACTGAAATCCCCAAAATCTATACTCCAGGGATCACTCAAATTGTGGACTCGCTCGCCCTCCCTCCTTCCATCCCTCTCTCTCTCTCTCTCTCTCTCTCCCTCTCCCCCCTCCCCTAACTGTTATGAGAAAAATATAGCAAATGAGTGTCAAATATTTAGATTTCTTCCTCATTATTACATGACAGGCTGGTTATTCTCCACTTGCCCCTGGCTCCCCTCCCTGCATTTCCCGCCCAGCTCCATGCCCCAGATCCTGGTGAATGTACCTCTGGTGAATTCTGTCCCTCAGAAATACCTGAAGAGGGTGAGAGGAGAGACTCAGGGTGTTTCTTCCTGGCTTCCTCCCTGCTCTGGCACCAAGCCTCAGGATTAACTCTCTCTTCCTAGGACTCTGTGTCCTTTAAAATGAAGACGAGCTTCACCAGATGGGATTAGTAACAGAGGCTTTCCACACAAAGAGAAATAGGCTAGAAAGATAAAATATATTTGGGGAAAAACAGTTCACTTTGACCAGAGGGATTATGTGCTCAGAAGGGGACTGGGAAATGGTCCAGGAGGGGGGTTGTGCAGAGGGTGACAAGGACAGGGGCAGATGACATTTCACTCACCTGGTAGCCCACGGGGAACACTCAGTGAGATGAAGCTGGCAGCATCTTGAAGGGGAGATTCAGAGAGACACCAGAGACCAGCTGTCACGGAGGTGGCTGCGGGTGCCTCTCACACAACAATACTGAAGAACAGGTGCTATGAGAGAGATGAAAAACAGGGGCAAAGTCTGGGACAACAACTGTACTTAGGGGGCTCCCTACTGGTGCAAGGGATTAAGTCGCAGCACTATGAAGCTATCTGCAGCCACTGCAGCATGAGTTCAATCCCCAGCCAGGGAGCGTCCCACATGGTGCAGTAGACCTCTCCGGCCTCCTGAAATATAGTAGTGTATTTCAGAAGATCTGCCTGTTCTGCTTCCCACCCTGTCCCTGGTGAATCCTCTCACCACCCCCACATCTCTGTCCTGTACCCCAGCTCTTGTATACATGAATAAATAAATCTTTTTTTAAAAAAAAAGACCTGTACTTAAAGATGGGAAAATGTCGGAGAGCTCTGTTATACTGCTGTTTGCTTCCTTCAATTATTCATCCTGAAATTATTGCTTTGAATTTTTTTGATGTGAAACAGCCCCCTACCTAAAAGACTACATTTCCCAGACTCCCTCACTAACAGGCGTGGCCATGTATGGCCAAATTATGTAAGTAAAAATATGTGGACGCCTAGGAAATCTAACTTGTCAGCGACTGAACCTAGGATTTCTGCTTTTTCTTTTTTTCCCTTTTGGCCTTTCTGCTCATTTGATGCTACTGCAAAGGATACAGGCATGTTAGTTGAAGCTCCATCCAGAAGCCTCAGTGTGAGGGTGATGGAGCAGAAACATTGTGCAGACTTTCTGAGGTTTCCATATTAGATCTGGGTGGGCTGCCCCTGAAATTCTTCTGTGTGAGAAAATGAATGATTGTATGTTTAAGCCATGATTATCTTGGTTTTACTATTATATGAAGTTGACTGTAAAGTAAACTGATAAAAGATGAAACTAAGTAAGTGACAGACCAAAAAGAACGGCCAGACAGACAGTAAGTCCTTCTACTGCAAATAGGGCAAAGTAATGGTAGCTTAATCTAGGTTAAAACACAAACAATAGGGCCTCCCTGGTGGTGCAATGGGTTAAGTGTCAGTACTATGGGGCTGTCCACAGCCACTGCAGCCCGAGTTTGATCTCCGGCCAGGGAGCTTCCCACATGGCACAGCAGACCTCTCCTGCCTCATCCACTGCTCCCCTCAGCAGTGTATTTCAGTCAATCTGCCTGTTCTGCTCCCCACTCTCTCCGGTGAATCCTCTCACCCTCCCCACACTTCTGGCCTATACCTCAGCTCTTGTATACATAAATAAATAAATCTTTAAAAAAAAACACAAACAGCAAGGTGTATAATAATTTTGACATTCGGTGAGTCCTCATTTGGCCTTGTTGATAGGATCTTGAAAACTGTCACTTTAAGCAAAACAACTTACATTAAATGTGGCTCTGTAAGTTCATTGATGTGAAAGAGATTTAACATATTTCTGGTCACAAAAATATCACCAAATATCTGAATAAAGACCCCGAAATACTTTTATTTAAGCAATAATTTATATTCATTCACGCAGTATCCAACCCGCTTATTCCAGTTTAGGGTCGAGGGTGGCCAGAGCCTCTCCCAGCAGCTCAGGCTGCAAGGGGGCACCGACTCCAGACAGGACCCCCTTCCATCACAGGGCAACACATGCACCCCCAAACCCTCTCTAGAGACTGACAACGCATCTGCATGCATGTCTCTGGGATGTGGGAGGAAGCAGGAGCTCCTGAAGAAAGCCCACGCAGGCCTGGGGGTCAGTGCCAGCCCCACAGAGTCACTGTCTGGGAACTGAACTTGTTTCTCATCAATGTTATAACTAAACAATGCTGAGTGGAATGATGTTAATTCAAGGACCTACTGTATATTTCACCAAGTTTCTGTCACGCTGATGGCCTCAAATGTCCCTTCTTTTAGGGCTATTTGTACCTTTATGAGCAAATTGAAATGGATGGACCCCACTTCACCTACTGAAGGGAGCTCACCCCCTGCCCTTTCTGGAGCTCCTGAAGGGTTTGGCCACTTTGTCCCTTTCTGTTCAGAATCCCTGTTCTGGAAGAGTTCTCAGTCATCCATAAGCAAACTGTCTTTGTTCTCACCTGCCACCTCCCCCCACCCCAGGGCCCCACCTCTCTTCTCTCCACAAAGCTCCTCTAACACACAGCTGGCATGGAGCAGTCTTTTTCTGAAAAAAAGTTCATTTCAGTAGAGTACTATGTTAAAATTTAATAAGTCACTGTTGTACAATTTCTCCACGATAATTTACAGAAAGATAGGAGTTCAATACTTCTTCCTCAACGCCTGCCTAAGGCCAGTTTTTTTTAAAGATTTTATTTATTTATTTTTACATAAAAGAACTGGGGTGTAGGCCAGAGGTGTGGGGTGGTGAGAGGATTCACCAGAGACAGAGTGGGGAGCAGAACAAGCAGATCTATTGACATGCACTGCTGAGGGGAGCAGCAGGCAAGGCAGGAGAGGTCTGCTGTGCCATGTGAGTTTAGCTCCCTGGTTGGGATCGAACTCAGGCTGTCATGGTGATAGCACTGAGATTTAACCCTAGGCCACCAGGGAGGCTCCTTGAGGTCAGTTCAATTAGAACCCCTTCTCCTTGTCAAGACCCTCACCTCCTTCTAGCCGCTCTTTCGTTTAGTTACAGGTATCTCAAAACCTTAACTTCCCAACCTTTCAATTAAGGAAAGATTTAAATTTTTGCATTATTGCCTTATAGAATTATTCTTGTAAGCAGAGACATTCAGTTTTCTCTGTTACAACCCTGACCCATCTAGATGACCTATGTCTAGATGACGTGGCGTTTGACAAAACAAAAGGGAACTTGAATCCCAGATCTCCATCCTAGCAACATAAAGAACTGGGAAAAGCTTTGAAATTAAAGATTTCTTTTAACTCTGGCCAGTTCAAATACGTGGGTCCATTCTTCTTACTTGTAAGTGGAAGGGGTCAGGAAGACATTGCTTTTGTTCAACTGACCAGAGACGGGTCCAGGACTCTTGATTACTATTGTTCTTCCTGAATCACAAATGACAAAGCATTATTTCCTCTAGTACAATAAACCTTTGCACATTATTAAATAATGAATGTCCTCATAGGAAGTAGCCAAGTTAACAATTCAGAAAGAAGAAACACACACAGACAAAACATTTATTATTTCACAGTTTTCAATATTATATTATCAAAAATGCAAATTAAATAATAACTTTGAAAACTTTCTATTATTGTATTGGCAAGAATAAAAAAGATTGATAACATCTGGCATTGGCAGGGCTGGAGAGAAATGAATATCCTAATATACTGGTGGTCGTGCACTTCCTTAGTTTTTCTTGTTCCCGTCTTCCTCCAGACCTTTGGTTGCTTGCTCAATTGAGAGCTCCAGATGCTGCAAGAGCAGCCTCATTTCTTGGCATCACCTCCCTTGCGGTGATTGTCAACCTTTGCTATGGCCTTTATTGCTCTGCAGTTCTCCCGGCTCCCAGGCCAAATGCAACTGCATTTAATTTGATGCAGTTCCATTAATTTGATCCTCCCACTGCATCCTGACTAGATGATGCACGTTGGGGTCTGGGGTCTCGTTTCTCTAGCACCTGCTGCCTTCATGTGAACAAATGACCCTAATCCTCATAGGATATACTTTGAACAATGAGAGGTGGTAACTCCCTATTTCCTTCCAAGGCACAGTGCTCCCACGTGGTCTGTGAAGAAACATCTACCTGGCAAAGCAACTGACTAGTGGCAAGAGCTGTGACCATTTGGGTCACCTTTTTTTGTTTGCTTTCTTTCCTCCTTCATTTCCTTTTTTTCCTCTTTAGCTCCCTTGTGATAGCACCCTCATTCCCAATAAAATATTAACACTTAAGCTTTGTCTCAAGCTCTGTTTTGAGAAAATTAAGAAAGATGATAAAGGAATATCTTTTTTTTTGACAGTTTGGAAAATAGCATCAAATTAAAAAAAAATTGTATATACATTTTTATTGTAAAATATACATAACATCAAATTTACCATTTTAACCATTTTTGTGTGCAATTCAGTGCCATTAAATATCTTCACATTGTTGTCCACCGTCCCCAAGATCAATCTCCAGAACATTTTCATCATCCTGTTAACCAATAATTCCTCCTCTACAGCCCCCGGTAACCATTGTTTTTCTTTCTGACCCTATGAATTTGACAAGTCTAGGTATGTGATACAAGTGGAATCACACATTATTTGTCCTGTGTTCTGTACCTGGCTTACTTCACTTAGCATAATGTCTTCAAGGTTCATCCACACTGTACTTTTGATTCTTTTAGGTTATATGCCAGAAGTAGAATTGCTGGATCATATGGTAATTCAATGTTTAACAATTTGAGAAACTATCATTCCACAATAACTGCACCATAAAAAAATTTATATACTTTCTGATGCAGAAGTTTCACTTCTAGAAATTTATTTTAAGGAAATAAAAGACATATTGGGGCAGCAGCTCTTCTGCCTGCCTGTGACAATGCAGGCATTTCTCCTTACTGAACTTTTCCCTTAGCAAAGCAGCAGAGGCAGCTCCTCCCAAGAACTGCCTGTCTGTGACTACGCAGGCCTCTCTTTCAACAAACCTGTCCTTTTTAGTGGCAGTTCTTTCTGCCCACTTGCATCTGTGCAAACGTCCTTGCCTTCCCTTCCATTTTTATAATAAAACTGCCCTTTTGGATATATCTATTAAAAAAGGCACGTTGGCATTGTTTGTGTCTAGTTAACATTTTTGGACTCCATCTTCACTGAAATTTGTATTTCTCAGTTGATATATATGTCATCATTTATTTATATATATTTATACATATTATTAGTTATTTTTATATATACATATAAAAAGCCCAATATGTTTTAATCAAAATGAAAAGCAGTAAAAGCCTTAAGTGATACTCCAAGTATAATTGGTAAAGCATTAGCATCTTGTGAAGACTGTTTCAAATTCAAGCTGAATGTCAGCAAAAGAAATGTACATCTCAGGTTCCATTGTAGCTAAAAGATGAATCAGTGGAAAGCTAATCAGGAGACAGCCATATCATTGACTCATCATCAGGACCTGATGTTTTAAGGGGTTATATCTTACCGTATGTATATTATCCAATTCGGTTGCCCTTTGTCTTGAGTTCCTCTAAATATCTGCAATTTCCAGAGTGATTGGAGATTCTTTGTCATCTGTGGGAGGCATCTGGGACTATACCTGATAGTTTATGACAAAAAGGGTCTCAGGATGGGGGCTGGCCATTTTGGAGTCATGTCTAATCAAGGACATTAGAGGGTGGGATTTTTAATCACACAATCTCAGTCCAACCTCTGGGGAAGGGACAGGGACTGGAGATTGATCTCCCCCACTCTCTACCCCTCCCCCTGCCCTCTTATTTTCTCTTCTGCTGATTCTTCTCCATGAGCTCTCTCCTCACTCCATTAGCAAGCCTATATGTTCTCAAAGACTGGCAAATTCTTGTCTTTCCCTTTCTCCCCACCCCCCAACCCAAATATGTGGTAGCTGAGTTCTAAAAACAATCCTCAATGAGTTTTACTCACTTCACAGTAGAAACTGTGAAAATGGTGAAACATCATTCCAATTATTATAAGTTATATGTCCAAAGAGAGATCACTGGGTCTAATCTAATCACACAAGTCATTTAAAAGTAAAGAATGTTCTAGGTTGGTCATTGAGGGGGGAGTGAGAGACATTCAAAGCTGAAAACAATGCCTTATTGTTGGACCTATAGACTTGAAGATGGAGGAGACAATGAACAAGGACCAGAACTGAAAGCAACCTTAAATCAACATCTGGCTTGGAACCAGGAACCTCAGTCTTCCAGATGTAGACCTAACTCTTCCAAGGAGCTGAATGAGCCTGGAAATAGATTTTTCCCCAGTTTCCAAATAAGAGGATAGCCTCGCTGATGCTTCAATTTCAACCTTTGAGACCCTAAGTAGAGAACCAAATTGGACCCATGCAAACTTCTACCTACAAAACTCTATTTACTAAATGACTATTGTTTTAAGCTGCTAACTGTATTATCATTCATTACACAGTAATAGAAAGCTGGTAAAATTTCTTACCACCCAAAAAGTACCAGCTGGTGGGATTCCACTGAGTCACAGTTTTCTCATCTACAAAATAGGAGCAATAATGTCAGATGGCATTACTGAGTGTAGCTTGAATGAGATAATGAATGTGGAGAAATCTTTATACATTGAAAAGTGCTGAAAACATGTGAAATATTTTTGTTGACATTACTGAGCATATACTGGAACTGGGCACATTTGGCCTGGTGTCAAAAATTTTTCCAAGTAAGTGTGCTGATTTTAGTTTAGGTGGAGGAGAAGGAGGAAAACAGTGGTCAGGTTCAAGATCATCATGATCTGTAGCCAAGATTGCATTATATTTCAGTAACAGTTCAACTTTCCTCATTGTTCTCTATATCTAAAGGCAAAAAGTTTTTCCAGTTATCAGTAAATGCAAATCATGTCAGAGGGTTAGAGCATCTTTGGGAAGTACATTGTTCTCAAGTATTTATGTTCTCTACCTCAAAAACTGTAGGTGAGAGATTGTCCTACCCGCTGCATTGTAATTGCCTATGAGACAGAGAGAATTTTTCTTTCATGCCATTCACTTCCTTGTGTCCTCTGGGCCTTATTGCCAAATCCTCCCCACTCTGCCATCACTAGGCCTCTTGCATCTCAATGCAAGACTCCCTGGATTTCATTGCCTTTACTTACCCTTTGGCCTCGCCCTTGGGTGTTAAGAGACAGCTCCCATTCGATGTATAACTTCTGATTTCTGTCACTTTTCCCACAGCATTGAAAGCATATCTGTAGACATGTTTCAACCAGTCATACACAAAATGGGAAGAGAAGAAGCATTGTTAAGATTAGATTCTTAAGACAAGTAAAGTCCACTCTTTCATATTTTGTCAAGCAAATTTTTTTCCAAAAAAGGAATTGATTATATTCTTGACTGTACCTAATTTAGAAAACAATAGGGTAATAGTAATAACTTCTAAAATAAAAATATGTATACTTGCTTCCAAAAAAGTAAAGGATTTTTCCATCAGTTGAAAAAAGTAGGTGGTAGCAACAGAAAGAAATTTAATTTCTATATAAATTATATTTTTATATGTTGCATAATTATATAAAATATATATTTCTGCTTTTATCTATATAGCCTTTTATCTATTTAGCCTATATAGCCTATTATTAGGCCAGTGCTTGAAGTAATAATGTATTATTTTATTAGTGTGACATAATTATTATTTGGAAAGTTTTGTTATTTTGTTTCATTTTGCTCCCTCACGTAATTTAAATATGCATGACATTTAATAGAATATGCAAGATAACACAAAAGGGTGTTGTTAGAAGTTAGTTTGGTTAATGCCACCTAATGTTTTGACCCATGCAAACATTCTTTAATACTCAACTAAATTTAGTCAATTATTCATGCAAATAACGTTTACCAAACACCTTCATTTTTTCTCCTTTTATGCCATGCATTTTATTGTTCTTTTAGTGTAGATATTAATTACTTTTTGTTTTTTTTTCTTTTATAAGAATAGAAGTGTTTCAAAGACAGGGACAGTATAATGCTCATCTCTTCATTTCCTACAATTTTAGGTGCAGTGTCTTATTCAATATATTTTTATTAAATGTAATTTAAAAAATCAAAATGACCAAACAATCTAGAGGAAACAAACTGGCAAAAATATGCTGATATGTATATTTTAAGAAAGTGTCAATTTGGATGATTTTGGCTTCAAGTAATAGAAAATGCAAATTAAATCTATTCAGATAATTTTTAAAGTGTATCACATAACAAGAGGTCTGGAAATAACTTGCTTCACTTGTGTGTTGTGGAGCGCTTCACAGTGCTGAGACTTACCCCGCTGCGCCACCAGGGAGGCCCCAGGAAACTTTCTTAACCTGATAAAATATTTCTACAAAAACCTGCAGCTAACACCACACTTAATGGTGAATGATTCGGTGCCTCACTACCTCGTTCAACATTGAGCTAGAGGCTCTAGCCTGGGCAATAAGGCAAGTAAAAGAAATAAAATCTTTAAAATGCAACAGAAAAGTAAGAGTATCTATATTTATAAATAGCATGGTTACTTATGCAGAAAATCCTGTGAAATTGATAAAAAGCTACTAGAATTAATAAGTGAGTTTAATAAGGTCACAAGATACAAACAATATACAAAAATCAATTTTATTTCTAAACCTAGTAACCAAACAGATAAAAATTGAAAAAATACCAATTATTATAGCATTGAAACTATAAAAGAAAAACTATAAAAGAAAAAAATGGCAATTTGAAGTTTATCAAAAGTTACAACATTGCTCTTCAAAAATCATTCCTATGGGACCTCCCTAGTGGCCTAGGGGTTAAGTCTCAGTGCCATCACCACTGAGGTCTGAGTTTGGTCCCCTGCCAGGGAGCTAACCCACCTATGGCACAGCAGACCTCTCCTGCCTTGCCTGCTGCTCCCCTCAGCAGTGTATTTCAGTGTAATTTAGTAGCTCCACCTGTTCTGCTCCCCACTCTGTCTCTGGTGAATCTTCTCACACACACTCCACCTCTGTCCTACACCCCAGCTGGTATGCATAAATAAATAAATCTTTAAAAAAAAAAGTAGAAGTGGCAATAAAAAAGGTAAGTAAGGCTGTGGAGCAACTAGAAACCACGGAAAATCGCAAATGTTGTTGACTGAAATGCCACATTGTAAAGTGCTTTGCCAGCTTCTCAGGGAGTTCAGGTATGCTTACCCATGACTCAGCATCCCTCTTCTAGGAATTACTCAAGAAATGAGAACACAAGTCCTCACAAAGGTTTGTACCTGTGTGTTCACAACAACTTTAAGCATATAAGCAAACCTGAAAGTCATCCATGTTGATGAGGACATTGTGGTATAGTATAGCCAGACAGGAAAGCTGCTCTGTCATAAAAGGAACGAACTGCTGGATCTCACAACATGGGTGAATCTCAACCTCATGATGATAAGGGAAAGAAGATAAATACCAAGACTACATGCCGTAGAATTCCACTTATGCAAGAACTTAGAAAAGAAAAATAAAACCTTTTAAATAAATAAAGCAAAACAGTAAGGTGGAAAGGGGGATTCCACTACAAAAAAAAAAAAAAAACAGTAGGAAAACTTTTATGGAGATGAGAAAATTATTTTATAGCATGAAAGTGGAGTGGTTAATGACAGTTTACATTTGTAAATCTTATCAAATTGTACACTTAAAATTGCTGAATTTTATTAGATAGATAGATAGGTAGATAGATAGACAGATAAACAGATAGACCTCAACATACTGTTTACGAAAAGAACTGAGTTCCAAGCTTCAGTTGAAGCAAATCCTGAATCAAAATTCACTCCCTGAGTGACAAAGAGATCCCCTTCCTTCAAGCACAGACCATCTTAAACCTGGGTTTGTGAGTACTCAGGAAGGTGGGTTACACCCTGAAGTGCCTTCTGCATATATGCAGGTTTTTGAAAAGACTAATGTCCTCATTCAAATGAATCATATACAATTTTCATAATTAATCATATGTAATCTTGCAGTTAAAAACCAGCCTTCCCTGAAGAGTCATTTCCTATTGAACAATTCGTGATGATCAAAACTCTGTAGAATGATCTTGAAACACGACTATTTGATTAAAAGCCATATATCAAGCAAACCCTCCAAGCCCAGTGAGAAGAGTAACATAAACTCCCCCTGCGGCAGTGATGACATTGTGGCCGGCGCATGTGGTGTATGACCTTCTTTAAACTTCTCTTTCCCTTCCCTTCATATGGGTTATTTTGCTTTCAATCTTTGGCTGGCTTAGCTTGTGCTTCTGGCTTTGAAGGGAAGACATTTTTGGCCTAACTCTCAAAGAAGAAAGACATATGCTGCTTTGCTCTTGAAATCTGTTTATTTTTCCCCACTACATATGTTTTGCTTCCTTCTCTGGTGTCTGTGCTGCAATTTAAGAAGTCTGCCTTGCACCAGTGGTTCTCATTAAAATAGGCCCAAGCTGGTCCCTGCAGCTATCTAGATTTCAGGACTGAAGCTTTTTATGGATGAGTTATAAAGCTATGTGTAACTTATGTTCTGCTACTCATGATGCATTACTAACAGTTGTGAAAGAATTTAGGCATCAATTGGTTGAGAAATGGAACAGGCTTACTTGAAACATCTGACATCTAAATAAGACAATCCAGTAGAAAAAGAATTGAAGCATTCTTCTAGGTTCTTTAAGTCCTAAATACTTTAGGAATGTAGGTAATCAAAAAACAAACAAACCTGGCCTCATTATCTCAGTCCCTTTCCTTCATGAAATCCCTCTCTGAGTTACAGATGTGAGGTGTGCCCTGGGTGCACCTTCTTGAGCAAGAAGGTTAACTTAAGAATCTGTTTGAACAGCACTGTCTCTTAGAAACCTGTGCTAAAAATTTGTCCATTACACTGATAAATAGTAAATTCAATCTTGAATTTATTTATATGTAAATGTTCGTCTCTGTAGATTTATCTTATTAGAAAATGAAAACCACGTAGCATTGGCACATTCATTTTTATCTGAGTGTTAGAAAGTGTAAAAGCTAAACATTCTGAAGAATTATTAATGATGCGCCTAACTTAGATACCTATGTGGCTATGTTTGTTTTTGCAAATGGTCTGGGGTAGAACCCCTGGCAAATGTCCAGTTATGGAGACCTGGGCCCTGGGGATAGTGTGATTCTAGTCACTTCTGTTACCTAAGGTCGTTCTTGCCCCTGGTGAAGTTCTCATCTAACCCTTGAATTGGTATTGCTTTGTCCCAGGACAGATTTGTCCCAGGAACAGATCCCTCTGTTCTGGAAGGAATAAAACTGCCCCACCCTAACATCCTAATAGTTTCCTGGGTTGGGGGGGGTCTCATCAGAAGCCCCACACCGACCTAATAATAAGCTTCTCTGTGTGCAGTTTCCTTTGGGAGTGTGAGACTAACTGCATTTGATCCTAACCTGCATTCATCTGATTCACCCCCAACCTGGACTCCCCACCCATGTCTGTTACTCTTGCTCTCCATTTTACCTCTTACACACTCAGCTGAGAACCCTGTGCCTATGTTCTTATCTATCTGCCTATCATGTCTTAGAGTAGTCCACAAAAATTTCTCTGTGATTGCATTAGCACTGTTTCTGGTTTTCCTCTACTTACAGAGACTAGGATTCCACTGAGGTAAGGTATGAGGTATGAGGTATGAGACCAGGTGACTTCCCTTGACCAATTAGATGTAAATGGAAATTTTAGAGCTAGCATGTGAGCATTGATATTGCCATTTCAGTGACAATGGAAGTATGTAATGAAATGTAGCCTCCATCAGCTTGGACAACTGAGTTATGAGAGTGAGCAGAGCCCACTGTTAATGCACAACCATAAGAAAGATATCTCTGTTGTTTTAAACTTTGGAGGTTTGGGAACTGCTTGTTATTGCAGTATAACCTAGCATATCCTGACTATGTATCCTCACCTGTGTTTTCCCTTAATGTTTCTATTTAATTGTCATGTAGCCTCTTCACATCTTGTCTTTCTCTGGAGCTTTCAGAACTTGCTTTTACATCCTTATTTTGTTTTAAGTCTTATTACCCCTCATTATTCTTATTGACTTCAACATCCAGTATCTTAGACTTATAATGCCTGCCCTATAACCGTTTGAACATTTTTCTCTATATTACTCAGTATCTATCAGAATCGTATCCTAAAACTTGTTATTACAAGACATCTACAAAAAGACTTAAATCACCATGTCAAGATTTTCTTCCAAATCCCAAACTCTTGGCTCTTCAACCTGTATTCATCTTTGTTAAGTCACTTAGGCATTTTGTGTCTCATTGCCTCATTGAAAAATGAAGCTAACCATCCATCTCATAAGATTGTTGTGGGGATAAAATAAGATAATGCTCAAAAGCACTTAAAGTAGTGCCTGGCCTATTGCAAATGCTCAACAACTGTTAGCTCTGATAATTGTTGTCAAAGATTTGATCATCATTTGCTGTTGGCAACTACCCTGTCACATTCAGTAGATTTGCTCTCTATTCCTGTTATTTTGGATGTTTTGTGCTAATGCTAGCTTTGTTCTAATTTCTATTTCACTGAATGTAATAGCAGCCTTTGACTATGGTAGATTCCTGTGTTTCAGTTTCATACATCTTAGAGGTGGCTCCCCCTAAACCACCTAGTTCCTTAGCCCAGAGTTGATTACAGATGTGTGAATGAACCCAGGGCAGTCCAGCAGGAAAAGCACTAGCTAAACCGTTCAAACTGCAAACTCACAGAATCCATCTTGGAGAAAAGAAATGATTTTTTTTTTTACCTCTAAGCCATTACATTTAGGAGTGATTTGTGACACAGTGAAAACTGCTATACTTTTTAACTGTGTGACATTGAGCAAGTTGATTAACCTCTCTGAGCTCTATTGTTTTTCACCTGCAAAATGGAAATAATATTTGTGTTATGAGGATTAAGTCCAGACCTAGTAAATGTTCATTCAAGTGTGTCACAGGTTTGCCCTGTAATTCCTGGACTACTACCATAGTCATTATTTCATCTTTTGTCCTTTCTCTTTCCCCCTTTTTTTTTAAAACCCTAATGTCCACCTTCAGTGGGACAGTTCTGCACCTCCTTTTCGCAGAAGGCTTCCACCATCTGTCAGGAACTCTCTTCCTTGCCGTGTTTTCATCTCAGTTTGTCTTGACCTCTCTCTGAACAGTCTCACTCTGCAAACTCACTCATGTCTGTGACTTCATGAGGGTACAGAGAAAACTGAACCGTCCATCTGTCTTGAATTTCCAGCTGTTTTCCCAACATCTCTATTTGACTATCTAGTAATATCTGAACTACAACAATCAACTATGCTATCATTTCCACTCCCTTTGGCTTACCTTCCCATTCAATGTGTTTTTCTTATTCTTAAAAAGAAAAACTTAAATCTCTAGTTTCTTTTCTCATCTGTCTTCGATTAGTTACTAAGTCATGTTTCTCCTTTCGAAAGCTCCTTTCATTCTCTTTCTTCTCCCTTCTCACTGCCTCTTCTCTCACGCTTATCCCCACCACCTCGGCTTTCACTATTGTACTAGTCATTCACCTGCCATTGCTCCTGATTCCAGTCTTTCTGTTTACTGCTTGCAGAAAGATTTTCCTGAGAAAGACTTGGATTTGTTTTTCCACTTGAATCTATGATAATGTCACGTGTCCTCTACTTGAAGCAGAAATTCCTCACCTCAAATCTCTCCCTACACACCATAGCTTGTTGCAGTATCAAAATCTGTCTTTCATTTCTTGCAAGTTGCATTTAGGAGACTCTGTTCTTAACCCAGTATATCCTTAAATAGATGTTGAGACAAAGATTAAAATATTGGTGCTTTATTTGAGAAGTGTAAATCCATGGCAACAGAGAAAAGGAGACTGTGAGAAGAAGGAAGGAGAGATGGGAAGTGAAAGACACTGAGGCATTAGGTTCTAGTTCCACTTCAGGATAAGCTGGAAGGAACTCTCAGCAGGTGGAGGGCTGCCTTGGTGGCCTGTCCATGTGCTCGACTCTTCTGGGCCTCTGAGACCTATGTGATAGACAGATACAGGCCAAATTGCTCAGTCTTATTTCCTACATCTTCTGTTTCAGTCAAAATTTCCCCCACAGGAAACTGTCCGCCACTGCTGGGTTTCATCATCTGTCCCATTCAGAAGCTGCTCTGGTGCCAGATCTTACACGGTGTGCTGCGGTGTTTCAGCCAAGGTCAAAAGTATAAGGAGTCAGCGGAACTCCAGCAGCCATCAGAGTGGAGGGCCCAACATCCCAACACTAGGTAAGGGGGCCCCAGGGGCACATTAGCTAGTGTCCTGTACAGTTTGCCCCTCAAAACATATCCAATTTTGACCTTGTTCACTTGCTTCTCTTTCTTACAACCTTATCTTTTCTGTTCTGCTTTGCCAAGTCATAATTATTCCTTAGTGCTGTAGAGCTCTTCCAGACCACTGGTAGAAACCATTTGCTGTTTTGGTTGTTGTCTCTTTCTCTTAATACTCCATTCTCTTCTTAGGAGTGAGATGGAGGAAGGGGAGATTTCCTACTGTATAAAACCTTCTTCCCGCTTTCTCACTTTCTTTTCCTACTGTAGAGGAGAAAGAGTTAATGCCCCTTTTACCCCTCCCTCCCTTGGACATAAATTAGGTTCAGCCCATTGATTACTGATTTCCCCAGACTCTGGACCGTAAGCTTCTGAAACTAAGATGAATTTAACATTTGAAGGTCAGACAGGTCACCGTGCTATACTGTTTTGGTGGCTGAACTTGACCACAGTTCTATTATCTATCATCTAGAAGTTTCACAGTGCTTGTTATATGTTCTCCAACTCTTGTCCTTCTGATTCCTGTGGATTCTGAGAATGCCATTAAATATCTGTCTCTCCAATCAACTCGACTTTTTTTTAAGGGAACCAAAATCAATTTTTGTTGTTTGTAACTCAGAACTGTTTATACTTAGTTTACTTTCTTCCTTTCTGCCACTGACTGTCATGTAAAGTACTTTAAGATATTTGATGTACTGTGTTAAGCAAAATGCTTCAAACAGCACATATATAAGAGCTACAACATTATCACATTTTGTTGAATATGACACCATTATATTCAACGAATATTTGTCAAGTTTCAAAAATTATGGAAAATGTTAAGACAAAATAAAATGAATATGGGCATGAGTTCCTTGCTAACCTGAAAAATATGTGAGCAAATTCAACAATCACAATGGATACTGAAATAAGAAATGTGTTGGTGGAACAGAAGAGCATATAGTCTGTGAGTATTGGAACATCATAGGCTACCCAGGGAGATCTTTAAGTTGGATGAAGGATGATTGGGAATTCAAGTTGTACATTAAGGAAGGGCATACCAACCAGAGGGTAGACAGTTAAACTTTGAAAAGATGGGGTTCCCCAATGGAAAGGGGATAGTTTAAAACAGATAGTGTGCCTGCCAGATGATTTGAAAGGCCAGCTTAAATGACTGTGTCCATGAGTTGACGAGAGACTGGTCACTGGTCACTCACCCCAGCGACCATGATGCAGTCGTAGGATAGTTGGAGCTTCAGATGGACGCAAAATAAGTGACATCACAATTGTGAAACAGACTTTCAAGATTCAATACATTGTAGCTGTTATTATTACTGTTTTCAGAAGTAGTAACTACTACTTCTAGTGAGAGATGCTTTTCAGAATTTACAGAAGAGGAACACTAAAGCTCAGAAAAGATACGAGCCAAATAGCTAATATTTTCCAGGAACACAATTTTAATCTTATTTCTTCTGACTTTCCAATATCCAACATTGCTTTCCAGGATTAATAATTATTTCCTAAAGGAGATTGTGATGAAATAATTCTACAATAAGTCTTTATTTCTTGGCAATATTTTCTTCCTAAAATTTGAATATTGTCTCTGCCACAAGAATATTATGAAGTTACGTTATTTGACACACATTGACTTCTGATGAAAGGTCTGGAGATGGTGTCATAGAATGACAAAACATGGAGATCTTGAAGCAAACATAAAGGAAAACTAAGAGAAGTGAAAGTGCAGGATATTGTAGAATATTTGCTCCATCCAGAGTGAATAGAAGAACTTAATGAAAAACAGAAGGAAGGACTAATAGCAGTGACAGTTTATAAGCATCTTATCCCAAACCAGGCAGATGGAAATGACACAATGACAAATATTTTTATAAAAGTCTATTTCTTGCTTTTCAGACAATTAGTGTCCAGCTGTAAATTTTGTGTGTGCTGCTGCTATTGTAAACTTTGGTTAAAATTCTAACTTTCCTGTTGAAGGCTATTGTTGTTACATATTCCCTGCAGGCAGGGACGTCCTACAGGGTCCAGGGGACAAATGCTGTTTACATGTCCTGTGAACAGCTATTCGCCAGACTCTTCCCAATTTGGCTTCCTCTGGTCTTCAATGAAAGATAAACACACTTGGGCCTCCCTGGTGGTGCAGCGGTTAAGTGCTGTGCTGTGGAGCTGTAGGCAGCGGAGACACCAGTTCAAAGCGTGCGCGGCCTGAGAGATTCCCACATGCCATGCAGACCTCTCCTGCCTCACCCGCTGCTCCCCTTAGCGGTATATTTCCATCGATCTGCCTGTGCTGCTCCCCACTCTGTCTCTGGTGAACCCTTTCGCCGCCCCACGCCTCTGTCCTGTACCCCAGCTTGTGTGCATAAATAAATAAATCTTTAAAAAAAAGAAAAAAAAAGAAAGATAAACACATTTGCCAAGTTCTCCAACATCCAATACCCTGCCATTTTTTTAATCTTTTCTTTTTCGTTACAATTTGTTGCCATTTTATTTTAATCTCTACTACTTGGGTTTCAGAAAGACCTTCTTTCTTAATTGGCTTTTCCCCTCAAGGTCTCTTATGCTTCTTCCATATAAATAAGAAAGTAAAAAACAGTTTATCATTTTGAATGTGTATGTCTTTTATAAACATGTATTGACAAACAACCATCTTCATTATGGTGTTTGGAGAGTTGCACATTGTTTTTTAGTCTACCTGTGATGATGATGACTATGATAGAAAAAAACAATGATTGATTACTTAAATAATGGACACTGCTAAGAACGTGGGTTCTTACCTCTTGATGTAAAGCTTGTATTCATCTGCATTTTTACAGATCAGGAAACTGAGGATGGAAAAGTAGAATAATTTCCCAAAGATCACCCAGTCAAATAAATGTAGGGCTTAGCATTTGATGCAAGACAGTCTGATTCCTGCACTATTTTACTACAACCCTTTCTTATGTGCGATCTTTGTTCAATTTTATTTAAATGTATTTTTAAGTTATGCTCTGGAAACTTATATTTGAAGATGTAAATTAATATAAGGCCTTTCAGATCTCCTTAAGTGTTAGAATGCAGATGCTACACAATTTTCTGTGTGATCAGTAATGAAAGATACATCAAATGCCAAAAAAATGTGCTTCAAGACTTATTTTCAAGTGACAAAACCCAACTCAAAGAAAGAGGAAAGTTTACTGGCATGTAAATGAACAACTGAGGTTGGACCACTAGAACGGTGCGAAGGCTCAGGAACCCCACCAGGGCAGGCCCCAGAGAATGAATGTGATTTGCCATGTCAGAGGGTGGCAGCCCCGCGTAGGGTGGGATGGGATAAGGTCATTATAAAAGTTGGGTCTTCTTATGATAACACAGAGCCATAAGGGGTAATTCTCAAAAAGTGAGTGGGGGTGTAATTATCCCACCCCACAGACGTGTTATACAATAGGAAACCTAAGACATTTCTTTAAGAAATGGTTTTTGTCCTGTCTTTTTATTAATTAATTAGTTTTCCTACATCGTTGTGGTCCCCATAGTTCTCCTGCCACCATATCACCTGTGATGTTTACTGAGAAAAGTTGGACCTATTAAGGTAAAGGTTGAATTGGTGAAAAATGTTCTCTTTTGAAAGGCAGTTCTGGGCAAGGCAATGCTTGTTAGGCTCCTGATGTTACTCGTAATTTTACTTTTGTTGTTCTGTACTTTTGCAAACAAATGGTAGCAATCGTATTTTGAAAAGTGAAAATTTCCCAACATTTAAGCAGATATTGAACAGAATGGTTTTGGCAAAATGCTAAATAAAACACAAATGCCTTAAAGAGAGAAAGGGAGAAATCATGTGAGCAATGTTGAAATGAGGACATGTTGTATTAATCAAACTTAATTCAAAGTTAGAGTAAGAAATTCAGAGCAAATGAGAAAGAAGTATTCTACCCAGGCCTGGAGTAAAATTCAGCTTTGAGGTCAATTTTATTTAAGTTTCTTTTGAATATGACTCTTGTGGAATAGTTATTTTATTAAGTTAGCTATCTTAATAAGCTTCTATTCATAATCTCAAAATAATCTGTTGAAAAGTCATGTTAATATACATTGGTTAATTGCGTAGAGGAGACCCTGATTATTCAGGTCCTAGGATATACTAAGGTAAGGCTACATGGGTTGCCTTATAAAGGAGTCCAAAACCCAATAGCTTAACTGAGTCGACGTTTTCTTTCTTTCTTCCAGAATGCAAGGCAAGCAGCAAGGTGGCTCTGTTTCCCAAAATTATTCATTTTCCTTCTGTCCTGTTCCTTCCCTGCTTTCTAGGAGGTACTGGGGAACAACCTGTGAGTTTACGCCAATGAAATGGGAACAGACCCAGAAGGTAAGGCAAGGAGGTCCTTCTTCAATTGTAGAAGTGAAGAGAAATTGGAAAATTGCTTCATCTCAAGATCCTTATTTAATCACATCTGTAAAGTTCATTTTCCCAGTTAACATAACATACTCCAGGTTCCAGTCATTAGGCTGTGCACATTTTTTTTGGTGGGGGGGAGGCGGCATTATTCTGCCTGCCATCCTTAACTTGTCTTCCTTGTCTTGTGGGCCTGCCAAACTTCAGTCTTTTAATTCCCTTATTTCCAGCCATGGGACCTTAGGAAGCTTAGCCTATACTCAGCCTCTTCAGCTTTTTCGAACACAGTAACTCATCTCTTGCACTTTTCCTTGTAACCAAGTTGTCATATTTTTTTCTTTTTAAAGATTTATTTATTCAGACAAGAGCTGGAATGTAGGCCAGAGGTGTGTGGAGGTGGGGTAGGGGATGAGTGAGAGGATTCACAAGAGACAGAGTTGGGAGCAGAACAGGCAGATCTACTGAAGTACACTGCTGAGGGGAGCAGCGGGCGAGGCAGGAGAGGTCTACTGAGCCATGTGGGAAGCTCCCTGGCCAGGTATCGAACTCATGCTGCAGTGGCTGTGGATAGTTTCATAGTGCCTAGACTTAACCCATTGTGCTACCATGGAGGTTCACCAAGTTGTCATCTTTATACCCCAAACCTAACAGTTGGTATGCCCAAGTCCCTACCTAAAATCTCAATTTCCCTGGACCGAAGGATAACTTTGCCCACCCCAAGTCTGCAAGAGAAACAGTTCTGCCCCATACTCTGAGCACCATGGCTGACTTCCTGCTCTCTGGGTTTTAAGCCAGCAAAGGGTTCCCAGACTGTGCTTTTTCCTGCTGCCTGTGACATAGTCCTCTGAGGCTGGCTCCTCCTGTCTGCTCAACTACCAATGACCAGACTTGAATGGAGTTCCATGCAGGAACTAGTCAGTCAAGTCCAGTGTTTCTCAAAATGTGTTGCACTTTAGGATTGCCTGAGAGTCTTATAAATCTGCATCTCCAGGTTGCACCCCATACCAACTGAATCACAATCTGTGGGGGATAGAAACTATCATCAGCATTTTTTTAAAACTCCTCCACTGATTCCAATTTGCATGCAAGATCAAAAACAAACCAGAAACTTGCTGTTCAAAGTGTCTCCTGCCTATCAGTAGTAGCAGAATCCCCCAGGAGCTGTTTAGAAACGCAGATAGTCAGGTCTCCTACCCAGTCCTACTGGATTAGAACCTGCATTCTGACAAATCTTCCAAGTGGTTTTGCAAAACTCTGATCTAGTTCATCGTACTCTGAGGACTCACTCTGAAAATTTTCATAAATCATAATCATTCATCAAGTGTTTTTTCTCTTTGTTGAAAAATATTACAGTCTCAGAAAAAAAGAAATAACAATTCATCTCTATTGAACATTTAATGTGTGCTAGGCAGAGAGATGGGGATTTATATATTGATACATTGGCCAATTTAATCCTTAGCACAAACCTTCTCAGTTAAATCTTGACAAACTTCCCAATAGGAGCTGGCCCCATTCTCTATCCCAAAAACCTGTTGTTTTCTTTATAGAACTTATTAAATGTATAATATTTCTGTTTACTTTTTTTGACTTGACTGCTGGGCTGAATGTTCCACACAGTGGGGATCATGCTATGCCTGTTGCCTTCAATGCTAAATCCTCAGTGCCTGGTACTTAATACTGTTCAAAAAAGAATGTTTATTGAATGAAGAAATCACTATTATTATCTGATTTACAGATGAGGAAATGATCAAGATGTGGTTTCTAGTAAGGGAGGGGAAAGTTTAGGAGCTATTTCTGAGACAAACGCTTCATCACGACCTGCAACAATCATATGGTCTCCTGTCTAATTATCAACCAAACCTGTCTTCTTCTGTATCCTGCCTTCTAGCTTCTTTTTTTGTTTGTTTGTTTTAAAGATTTATTTTATTTATGCATACAAGAACTGGGGTGTAGGCCAGAGGTTTGGGAGTGAGAGGATTCACCAGTGACAGTGGGGCACTGAACAGGCAGATTGACTGAAACACACTGCTGAGAGGAGCAGCGGGCTTGACAGGAGAGGTCTGCTGTGCCATGTGGGAATCTCCCTGGCTGGGGATCAAACTCATGCTGCAGTGGCTGCAGATAGCTTCTTAGTGCTGAGACTTAACCCCTTGCGCCACCAAGGAGGCCCCCTTTCTAGCTTCTTATTTGCAAATGTGCTTATTTGATATAATTGCAATCAGAATGCCCCTATTATTTACATTTTCACTTTTCTCACATATTTTGCACAATTTAAGTCTTAAATACCACTACATAATAGCTTTTCATGTTGATTTACTTAAACATTTACTGCGTGGCATTTGGGCATTTTTATTGTTCATTATTAATAGGTGATGTGTTACTAGCATCTTTGTGTTACTGGTTGAGCTGAATTTCTACTCTCTCATAAAAAGTAAACATTCTCAGACCTCCCTGGTGACACAAGGGGTTAAGTCTCAGCCTATGAAGCTGTCCACAGCCACTGCAATGAGAGTTCCATGCCCGGCTGGGGAGACTCCCACATGGCGTAGCAGATCTCTCCTGTCTCTTTGGCTGCTCCCCTCAGCAGTGTACTATGGTGGATCTGTCTGTTCTGCTTCACACTCTGTCTCTGGTGAATCCTCTAACTGTCCGGCGCCTCTGGCCTACATCCCAGCTCTTGTATGCATAAATAAATAAATCTTAAAAAAAAAAGTAAACATGCTCATATTCATTTTCACCTTGAACAGGCCATCCTGAACTTTCATCCTGCTGCACATAATTTAGATAATTTCTAAGCAAAGTTAAGAATGGGGAAATTGTCATCAGAGTTGTACAAGACATGTAGAAGGGTGACATTTTGACTGTTCTATCTCATCTGTTGGTTGGTTAAATTTTTGTCTAATTTTGAACACAGGCAAATTGTGCCAACTTGCAGTTTTGATACTTCCTCTTCCCTCCCCAAGCTGCTGGCCTTTGCTTCCCTTGAAGTCACTAGCATGAATTCCCTGTCTGCAGTTGAAAGATAAACTGTGACTAAAGTCCAGACTGAATTTCTAGGAACCCAGGATATAGGGAGACAGATGACCCCTTTTGACTTCTCCTGTTTGCCTTTGATCTCTCTGTGATGAGTCTCAGTGTAGTGATGTAGAGAATTCTGGGGTCCAGGCTTCAATTGAACATTTGCTGACACTGGCATCTTAACTCTTTGAACTGTGGTCCTCATCTCTCACACAGGCTGACTATCTGCCCCTCTTATAGAATTGTCAAGATCATATGAAAGGATTTATAGGAAAGCACTTATGATACGCTAAAAGATACATACGGATGTGTATAAATGTGTGTGCAAAGTTAATTCAGTGGAGAAATTCTTAAAATTCTGTATTTTAATATGTAAATACTTAATACTTAACTATGTGTTAATACTTAATTTACATAATCACTTATTTGGTAACTACTGACTACTTTAATATTTAAATATTTTAACAGTTAAGAATGTCTGTATTTTAAATTTTGCACTGTGATAAGTACCTTTGTATTGAACTATATTGTATCCTTTTTTCATTTTTAAATTACTCAGCCACTCGTTTACATAGTCATTAATATATAATTTTGAAATCACAACTTCACTCATGTGTGCCCATTTCACTTACCCTCTTATTGTTTCCTTTTTAAAAGACCAAATTTTGCCTTTCATTCTTTACTTCTGTGATTTAAAGAAATAACTGCTAATATTATATTTTATTCATTAAGTTTTTAACGAAGTGTACTTAGAAAAACTGGAATTGACAAAGTTGCCGAACGGATTCACAAAATTGGGATAAATATTATCTCCCTATCGAGAGAGAGAGAGAGAGAGAGAGAGAGAGAGAGAGAGAGAGAGAGAGAGAGAGAGAGAGAGAGAGAGAGAGAGAGAGAGAGAGAGTAGGAGAGTAATAAGGGACTTTTATTCTCTTGTGTCTTTATAGTGTGAGAAAGTGAGATCTGCAAAGTGTTAAGAATACTTTCAATAGAAAAACATCAAAGGAAATTACATTTTAAACGTGGACCAGATGTAGTTTAAAATAATAACAAAGCATCTGAAATCTCCTGTTACTACTAAACTTCTCCTCTTCCCTGCTGACATCCCCTCATCCCCCACCCCAGCCCTCTTTTCCCAGCAGCAAAGGCATGTTAATTATAATAAGTCCAATTGACCCTTCTTGCCTTCTTTACACAACGTGGGAAACAAGTTACAACTCATTTTTGAGAAGATCTTCACGGAATCCTCTGCCAAGAGTTTGGGGGGGGGTGGGAGGAGGAGCTGGTCAGCTAAGGCCTGGTCCTGCCCTGAGAGTCTTCTCCTCTATGCCAAGGTACCTTCTGGGGCTCAGGGCCCCTGATAGGCAAAGTCTGGGTCTCATTCAGAGGGCTGAGACTGCAGCCAGACCCCCGGGCGCGGGAGGATCCGGTGGGCCGGCGCGGGTCTATGCGCAGAGCAGCGCGTGGTCGCTGCTGCCAGGGCAGGTCGAGGCTGCAGAACTGCAGTGGGGCGGAAAAGGTCAACAGGGCAAATACTTGGAATCCACCACCCCGGCAGACTTCAGTGGAGTTTTTTCTTCCAAGCCCGCTTCCTCCGCCCTCTAGTACCCCCACCTCTCCAATCTGACACCAGCGGCAGCAGCATATTACCGCAGGCCCTCCCACCTCACCTCCTAACTAGTTGGGGGACACGGGTCGCGGGTGCCGGACCCTACTTATTCTGGGTACCGCGCAAGACCGGGGGACAGCTCGTGCGCGACGGGGTAGCAGGCGGTCCCCGCGGGTTCTGCCGGGTCAAGCCAGCGGTGGCTCTCTGGGGGAGGGGTCTCCGGTAGCTTGGAGTGGCTGGGAGGGGCGGGGCGCAGAGGAGGTTGGCGGGGGTGTGTCCGAGGGGCCTACCCGTGGAGGCTAGTGCCCGGAGTAGAGTCGCGGACTCGCACTCTGCAGAGTCCCCTCTCCTGGCTGCGTCTTTCTTCCCAGCCCACCCGAAAGGCCGCAGCGAGATGCGGAGTGGCGTGGGGGTCGCGCTCCTGGCCTCGCTGCTCTGGATTACCGCGCAGTGCCAGCAGAGAGGTGAGTCCCGTCCCGGGACCCCAGTCCCCTGGCCGGATGGGGTGACTGCGGGACAAAGCCAGTCGCCTTGCAGCTTCTTCGGTCGGTGCGCGCATCCTGGTTCACCCTAGGCGGCGGATCGGACACGTGGGTTTTCCCGGGGCTCAGCAAAGCGTCTCCTGGGGCTGCTCGGGAAAGGGCTGGGGACTCAACTCCAGACGCATTCAACCCTCTTGTCGGAGCCTTTGACTCTACACTCTTCAGACTCTTGTTTCCTACTCTTTGGCTTTTGTGAGCCAGAGATCCAGGCGCCGCTACAATGATCTGTGTTGAGGTGGCTGGAGTGGGGCCTCCGGAATACCAAGGGGTGCACAGACCCAGCCGTGGTCCCAGGGTTTCGGTCCCAGACTGTCCCTGGCGGCGGTCCCCGGACTGCGGCGGGCCTGGTGGGGCAGCGGGCGGGT
The DNA here is from genome assembly GCA_004024925.1 of Scalopus aquaticus. Lineage (NCBI taxonomy): Eukaryota > Metazoa > Chordata > Mammalia > Eulipotyphla > Talpidae > Scalopus > Scalopus aquaticus. Next base: position 50,875 of record PVIJ01002387.1, on the reverse strand, counting down.
GTGCCAAGTTGCAGGTCGGGCGCGGGGAATGAATGGAAAGGCATTCTCCCAAGTCACCCTATTGTCCCGTGGTGGAAACATCGTCCCGCCCGGGAAAGGGTGGGCTGCTCTGGGCCACTCGCAGGCATGGTGGGATTGCTGGAGAGAGACCTCGACGAGAAGCGCGCCCCGGGCCAGCTGTCCAAGGCAGTGGGAACCGGCCCGAGCTGCCCCCGCGGGCTGTGCACAGATGCGCGTTCCGAAACCGCGCTCTTTGTGCGGGTCGCGAAGTAACCAAACTGTCTCATTCCGCGCTCAAGTTTAGGCAGTTTAGGCGGTGGTCACTCCGAGCTGAGGGAGCCGGGGAATGGAGGACTTGGCACACTCGCTGACTGCATGGGTGTAGTGGATCTCTTGGCAAGGTTTGAGAATAGAAAGCCAAAGCGAATTTGCAAAGCTTCTATCAATACCGAAAGAGGAAGAGAAACTTCTTTCCCAACTCCATTCCCCGCTCTACTCTTAGGATTAAGTCTTCCCAGCCTAGCTTGGTTTTGGTTAGGTGGTCACAGTATTTGTCAAAAACATCTTTATGTGTGCAATGCTGAATAGTGTGTGGCCACATATTCCCGCAAGTACACATTTCATTTTTAAAGGAAAATGCAGGTCAAAATTAGGTAGGGTGATGCGAAATGCTCTCGTGGGAATAAGTCTGTGTTTTGGCATTGTGCGGAGTTGTGAACTCTGCGGAAAGGAGACCATCCCATTCATTCAAGCATTCATTATGAAAGCACTGGACCGGAGCTGGCAACACAGCTTTGAATAGCTGGGCGTCTGCTGCGCGCAGAGCTAGGGCTGGGATAGAGGGAATTTACATAGTTATCCCTGAAAGAAAGGAGCCAGGCTTTGGGGAGACAAGGCTTCGATGCTGTACTCCAGTCTCATTTCTATGAGCTTTCTGAAAGTGAACAAGTCCCTGTTCTCATGGGGTGGGAAGCAAGTGGCTTGACTCAGCTTTATTGTTCTAAGAAATTGAAAGTCTTAGATCCAGGAGCCTGTGTGTTTTCCATGCCCCTTGGGGTTCAACATTTGGTCTGAGCAGTTATGAATGGTATTTGGAGAAAGTGGGACTGCATGTGGCTTTCCTGCTTTAAGATGCTGTGGAAAACCATCCTCAGCGGGGGCTTTTGAATGTTTCTCGGAATTCTGTATTTGCCAGTCCTCACCTCATCAGCCATCACCCTTCCTAATAAGGACCTTGGTGGGAGTTTTGATTTTAAATATTTGTGTACAATTTTTGCCCCATGTATGATTAGTAAAAAGGTACAGTTTGGTCATAATAAGAAAACAGGGAGGGTCTCCCTGGTGGCCTAGGGTTTAAGTCTCAGTACTATGAAGCTGTCACCAGCCACTGCAGCATGATTTCCACCCCCAGCCAAGGCGCTAACCCACATGGCACAGCAGATCTCCTCTCTTTGACTGCTCCCCTCAGCAGTGTATTTCAGTCAATCTGCCTGTTCTGCTCCCCACTGTCTCTGGTGAATCCTCTCACGCCCCCACCTCACACCTCTGGCCTATGCCTCAGCTCTTGTATGCATAAATAAATAAATCTTAAAAAATGAAATAATCTGAATCAGAGCTGAACTAGCTATCTGGTGCTAATATTTTTTGAAAATGATCATTACCTAACAGCATTTCTATTAGGAGTCCTCTCATTTCTGCAGCTTCTCTGCATTATGTGACCCAATGATTCAACTCCTCTGAAATGTAACCTCTTTAAAGTGAGCTAGTCTTAAATTTAGAATGAGAGATAGTCTCTTCATCAAAATAATATTGTGTTAAATCCACAACTAGCAATTACATAAACTTGTAGCTGCTTCTCAGATTCGCTGATCAAGTCTTCTGTTTTAAATCATCCTTCCCCCCCTAAGTAAAAACAGATAATTCTAAGCATGGGGGGAAAATCTATGAATAGGAAAAAAAATTATTTTATCCTCATAAATGATATAGTACCCAAATTTAGAATACATGTACTCCAGAGCAAAGTGTGTGTGTCTGAATGGATTTAAAATGCATTTTTTCTTTCCTGTAGCTGTATTCTCCAAGTAAGGGCCAATAAAAAAATACTGATTTTACCAGTTGGAAACAAGGATGTGTGTGATAAAAACATCACTGGCCACCTCCTACATATCCTGTACTTTGGCTTGCTCTTTTTCTCCCTTTCCCTTTTCCAGACATTACATATAAAGTCTACATCTGTAGTTAATCTAGCATGATGGAGAATTCAAATGCAATAAGGATATGAAATAACCCTATAAGTATATATCATTATGAATCAAGTACATTCATAAAATATTTTTGAGCGGGTAATCCCTACACATGGTACAAATTTCAAAAGATACTGAAGGGTATCTGGAAAAACATTAAGATTTGACTTCACCTTCTTTTGAGACACTACTACTTTTACTTTCTTTTTGTTTTTTGGTTTTTATTTTTAGTTTCTCGAATACCCTTTAAGAGATGTAACTCTTAAAAACAAGCTACTTCATGAGACCTGTTTCTTCTCTGATAGTTTAAGGGAGGTCCTATTTAGGAGCTTACAAACACTGAATAGGATTCTCCCTACATTCAAACTTCCTACATACTGAGAGATTAATCAATTACCTAGTGAATGTATCTGCTTGTAAACTTTTCACCTTCCAATTCAGTCTTTGAAATGTATTAGAACTGTGTGCCCCAGATCTTCTGGAATTTCAGAACTGGATCATTAATTGACGTGGTGACACTGCACTCTTTTTAAAAGTATTACTTATTTTTAAGTAATACAAGATTAAGCTATATCTTAAGCATGAAGAACTATTTTAACATAATTTAGGATACATATTATGCAGAGATGTCAAGTTTGGGAATAATTCTACTAGAATTTTAGGATAGTTATTAATTTTATCAATAATTTAGGATAGTTATTAATTTTACCAATAAGTGTGACTTATCACTGGAATGCACATGGTAGAGAAAAATTAATTTAAAAAACAATACCTGATGTATAAAGCTGAGCCTGCACCTTAAATAACAAAACTTAATTGGAGACAACCAGCAAAAACTCTTGATCTTAGACTTTAGCTGAAGTGTTTAGTTCTATTCATCAGACATGTTTGGATAAACAAGGTAAACTCATCTCTGAAGAAAAATGTGCACATCTTATTTACTAGTTTGCAAATAATATTTTTACTTGTTTTACTTCTAAATGCTAAAATGTATTCATGGACAGCTGAGTAAATAAGTGCATTTTGAAATTAATGAGGAGAAAAAAATCCTTTATAGAAGTAATTTAGTTAAGGTCATGAACTTGGGGTCTGTTGGAACATGCTTGCCAGAGAGCTATTTCAGCATAAAATGCCGAGGCTTGCTGGGTCCATTGTATTTTCATGTCCTCTCTACTGAGGGTGACAGTCAGTGTCCCAGTAATTATTTCCTAGCACAGAATCCTCCTCCTTGAGTCTTTGTTTTCTCAAGGCCATATCAGGGAGCTTTCTTTGGGTAAGTTGTTCCCAGTGAGTCTGTGTCTTTCTTGCTTGGGGGCAGGGGGGAGACAATGGAGGCAGTGAGATTCCAAATCAGCCTGGTGGATAACATTCTTGCTAGGTAAGCATTTATCTCCTAGTGTTAATCCAGAAACAGTGGGGTGGAAATACATAAGATTGTGATTTCAATGTTGTGTCCATGTTTTCCTTTTAAATCGACCACTTGAAGTTTGAATCTCTTCATTCCAGAAGTTATCTTTGAAGTCTGATCTCTCGGCCCAGCAGGCAGTGTGACTTAAATTCTTATGCCAGAAAACCTCCTGTATTACGGGTGGGAATGTCAAATTGAGATCAATGGGTATTTACGAAGAGTGCCATCTTTTCCCATTCCCTAAAGTATTTCCTGCATTTTGTTCCATTGCTCTATAATTTCCTGCCAGAGACTCAGGAAATTCTCTCCAACAATAAAGATGCTTTTAGTAGATCATTTTCAGCTGAAAAAGAACACTTTAGAAAGGAAAAAACCTCACACCACAATGCTGATTATTGTACACCACATATTTAAATGTCTCCCAACCTTTCATAATAACGGATTTTTACTGAGAAAAGGTGATTATATTGTTATCTCAGGCCCAACACAGGAATTCTGTCTTGCTCCAGTCACTTCCTCCCAGTATCCCCAATTTATGGCATTCTTTCAGTTACCTTGGTTTCATTTTTCCTTCCTTCCTTCCTTCCTTCCTTCCTTCCTTCCTTCCTTCCTTCCTTCCTTCCTTCCTTCCTTCCTTCCCTCCCTCCCTCCCTCCCTTCCTTCCTTTCTTTTCTTTTTTCTTTCTTTCTTTGGTATACTCATCTGCAAATAGTTTCTGAGTTATTTCTTCCTTCAAAAAGTCCCTGATTATTTATATTTTTGTTTTTTCTCCCAATTAGCCTAACAAATAATCACCAGCCATCTCTAAATTATTATAACCAGCTACTTTGACTAAGTCTGTGATGCCAGCTTCCTTTTGCTCAACCTGGTCCTCTGCCAACATCCAGTGCTGGTAAAGCAACCCTTCATCATGTGCCCCTGTGTTTCATGGGATTCCAGCTCCAGCTCACTGGCCAACTATTCTGTAGCCCTTCCAAATTCCAAGGCAACCAGCTATACCCACAACTTTATCTTATCTTTTGCTTCTCGAATTGTAAGCACCGAACTGGCTTTCAGCTGCATGGTTGTGTTCTCATTATGCCATCACCAGAATTGCAATCCAGGTCTACCTGAAGCCTACTCACCACCTAGGAGCAATCTGAAATCTACCACCTTAGGGCAGCCTGTTATTATGGCCTCTTATCAGCTGTTTCATTTCTGTACTTACACTGTGTTTTGTGATACATCAGTGTTCTTCATAGCTAGATTTGTGATCTGGTCCTCTTTTGGATGGTTAGTCCAGAATGACATCAGTCAAGATCAAAAAGGAGGGACATTTTTCTTTCAAAAAGCTGAGCTTTAGTTCCTAGCATTTCTTTTAACACAGGTTCTAGTAACTTGAGGGAACAGGTTCTAGTTAAGGCCTGAGCCAGTGGTGGTGGGAAGATAGTAAGGCTCATACACCTCCAGACGCATCAGGGTTGCCTTAGCAACCATAAAAGCCTCATTCAATGCCTAAATTGTATACCCAGCCCTGAGTTCTGGCTCCCCTATAGCCGTGGGGTCCCCTAGCCTCCTAGACCACCTGAGGGGTTACTATTCAGCAGATCAAGGTAAGATCTAGAATGTGTTTAAACACCTTAGACAGAGGCACAAAGGCCTTTCCAAATGGTTTTTAAGTAGATCCATTGCTGTTTCTAGTCTGAATAGTTGTTTCCAGAACTATCTCTGCCATTTGGCAAACTTCTAATCACTGTTACTGTGTACTGTGGTAGGCCTGCACTTTTTCTCCACCCCTTAAAATTCCAGATATTTGTCCATGCAGCCCCTTAATTCTCAGTCTTGAATTCTGGCTTTACTGTCTTTGTCTTTGCACAAAATCTACTTTTCCCAATTCTATACAACTCCACCCCTGGCTTCATTGGCATACTTTTATTCATTTCTGAAGTTTGGGGTAGGGAGAACTTGAGACAATCTCTAGCATGTGAAATGCCTTGGGAAGAACCTCTTTCCCTTCATGATTCCTTTGAAAAAGTTGGCAATTTAAATACCTTCTTGGCACAGGAAATTTTCTGGTGGGAATGTTTGACAACAATTCAGTTTTTCCTTTTTTGTTGTTGTTGTTCATCCATTCATTGATGTGTTGAACATATTATATTGGGACCCCAAAGAGTCAGAGATGTACACAGGATGGGACCCCATTCTGAGAACCCTATTCTCAGCTGCCTTCTTTGTTATGACTCCAACATACTTTTTTACATTCTTACATTGTTTTTTGAAGAAATCCAGGAACAGAAAAGGGCATATTGAAAACAGTGCTCTCCATAAGAGATAATAGTCAATAATGAAGAAACTGGGAGATTACAGTAATGATGGTGGAAGTTGCCAACTATATTTTGCATGTTTGTGATCATGTAAATTCACGTCGAAAGGACTAGGCCACATCGTGGGGCAGAGGAAGAGGGAAAAGAGGAAAGAAGAGGTGCTCAGCATTAGCTCAAGTTATAGGATCAGCATGCACCAAACATCCCTGTTGGCTGCAGGCTACTTCCATAGGCTTCCTTCCTGTATGGGAAACTCTCTGTGCTCACAAGTAGGGTCCAAATATAGGGAGAGAAGAGACACTGAATCTGATAACTAGGAGGGGCAAGATAACTTATATATACAACTTTCAATAATAATAATTGAAGTAATATTTACTGGTGATAAGTACTTAATAACAGGCATAAAATTCAGATTATATTTAACAGAATCTTATTTCTGGATTTGAGCCATTGGCTTTTAGGCATCTCAAATCAACAAATTATTAACCCACATATTCAACAAGTATTTGTGGTGTTTCTAGAATGTTCCACACACAATGATGAATAGTCCTTGCACTTACTTGTAATCAAGTTAACATGAGAATTGATCAAAGAATTCTTCTCAGTTGTTCATCAGTTCAGATTTGGGAAGATTTTGTTTCTGAATGCCTTGAATACCAATATAATTCCAATTCTTGCTCTAAAAGTACCACCCCAAATAAACAGAATTCTGGTGAAACCCCTACCTTTCTACTGCATGGGGTTTTCTTTTTTAAAGATTGTGACTTCAAAATACTCTATTGTGCATGACTTCAGACTTGTTGGCATTTGTTCACAAGTTCTTGTAGATACCTTTTCATATAAAGTAGAGTTTGTTTAAAAAGAACTCTACCTGCCAGCCCCTGAAGTACTTTATTTAGGTGGGGAAACAGCTGTTCTGCTCCGGGCATTCTGGGCTAAACTGGCCGAGTCTTCTCAGGAACAGAACAGAACAAAGGCATACAGAATTTATTTCACAGATGGATTTTTGTCTGATAAAAATCACTTATTACTGAATGAAAGAATGTCTTATTCTCTATAGAAATATGAGCATAAAATTTCCTGTGTCTGTCATGGTTTCTAACTTTGTTGGTTTACTTTTAATTATTATAATTGATGAAAATAAGATGTGCCTCATTTGGTCAAAACATTCCTTGAAAATTTGTGAAAAGGGCAGTTTTCTGTAAATGATATAATTTCAAATTCAATATTAAAATAATCCCAAAATCAACATCAGGCAATCAACAGCCTTCCTAAGCACCTAGCTGTAAATATTTTAGGGGTCAGGTGGCCCCAAGAAGCTTAGAATGCTGGCTATAGTTTGCATGAATTACACCCTGTAGATAAAAGGAGAAAGAGAATCTCCATCATGCCTTAATAGTTTTTTTTTTAAGATTTATTTAAAAATTAAAGATTGATTAAAATGCTGGGGTGTAGGCCAGAGGTGTTGGTGGTAAGAGGATTCACCAGAGACAGAGTCGGGAGCAGAACAGGCAGATTGACTGAAGTACACTGCTGAGGGGAGCAGCGGGCGAGGCAGGAGAGGTCTGCTGTGCCATGTGGGAATCTCCCTGGCCAGGATCAAACGCCTGCTGCAGTGGCTCTGGACAGCTTCATGGTGCTGAGACTTAACCTGCTGCACGAGCAGGGAGGCCCCATGCCTTAATAGTTTTACTGCGTTGTATTTACATATCATACATTTATACCATTTGAAAGTGTACAGTTCAATGACTTTTCATTAAGTATAGAATATTGGACCATCATCACCATGAGCTGGTGTAGAAAATTTCCAAGATTTCAAAAAATTTCCTCATGCTCATTTTCACTCAATCCCCACTCCCATGTTTACCCCAGCCCCAGGCAATTGTCTGCTTTCTGTACTTTTATATTTGTCTTTTCTGGAAATTTCAGATGCATGGACTCATGTAGTGCATCGTCTTTGTGTATATTTTCTTTCATTTGGCATAATGTTTTCTAGATTTATCTATATTGTAACATGTATAGAACTTGTTCCACTTCAATTCTGAGTAGTATTCCATTGTGAAAATATACCATATTTTGTTTTAGCCAATCCCAATTGATTGACATTTTGATTGTTTCACTTTTAGGGCTTTTAGGAATAATTTTATAAATATTCACATAGGATAATTCCCATTGAAATGTTTTGATTTCTAAATGGAGTAGAAAAGGACACAAGGGACCACGGAGATGGATCATGGGTGAATTGGTGGTGGGTTACCCAAGGGGAATACAAAATGTAAAAGATATAAATAACAATAAAAATATATATTTAAAAAAAAAGAAATGTTTTGATTTCTCTTGAGTGAAATTCCTGGAAGCGGAATCTGGATTGCATAGTAAAATATTTTTAAGTGCCTGTCAAGCTTTTCCAGTGTAGCTATGCCATTTTATATTTCCCTAGCCGTGAATGAGCTTTCTGGTTTCTCTACAACCACATGTTTTTTTTTTTTTTTATGTTATCAACATTTTAATGAATATGAAGCAATTCCTTATGGTTTATTCCATTTCCTTAATAATTAACAACATTGAGCATATTCCGTATGTTTACTAGCCATTCATATATGTTCTTTAGTGATATGCATGTTTCAAATATTCTACCAAATAGTAATGGATTTTTTGGTCTTTTTGAGTTATATTGAATTATAAGATCTCACCATATTTTCTGGCTGTAGCTTTTTTTTAACCAAAAATGTGATTTGAAAATATTTTTTCTCAGACTGAGGCTGGTTTGTCTTCTATTTTCTTAGTGATATATTTTGAAGGACTAAAGAGTTTTTATTTTGACTGAGTCCATTTTATTTTATTTTATTTTATTTTTGTGGATTTGTTCTTTTGATGGCATATTTGAGAATTTGTTGGCTGATGGAAGATCACAAAGATTTCCCCCTATATTTTCTGTAGAATTTTAGCAGTTTAACCTTACATTTAAATCTGTGGGGGGTTTTAGTTAGTTTTTCTGTATGGTCAGGAGACAGGGTCTAAGTTCATATATAGATAAGTTCATAAGTTTGAATGTGGATATCCGTGTCCCAACAGCATTCATCAAAAAGATGAAATTACTTGGTATTTGCCAAAAATCAAAAGCAACCATAAATTTCAGGCTATGTCTCTGTAGTCTATTTTGGTTTATGGAGTTATATGTCTATTCTTAAACTAATACCTGACGACCGCCCTTCTTTGGCTTTTAAAAATAAGTTTTCAAAGAGTGTAAGCCGTCCAACTTTAAATTTTTTGAAGCTGCTTTAATGGATCTATGTTCTTTGTATTTCCATTAGTATTAGCTTGTCAATTTCTGATAAAAGCCAACTGGGATTTTGATAGGAATTTGACTGAATTTATAGATCAATTTGGGATGAATTGTTGTCCAGCAATTGAGTCTTCCTATCTATGGCTAAGAGACATCTCTTCATTCATTTACACATCTCAGAACTGTTTCTTAGTTTTCAGTATATAGGTTACCAGGGGGATTTTTTGGTTAATTTTTCTTAAGTGTGTTATTTTTTCCAATAAAAAGTCCAAGATAGGGCCTCCCTGGTGGCATAGCAGTTAAGTGCTGCACTGTGGAGCTGTTGGCAACAGCGACACAAGTTAGACGCCCTGCCGGGGAGATTCCCACACGGTGCTGCAGACCTCTCCTGCCTCGCCCACTGCTCCCCTCAGCAGTGTATTTCTTTTGATCTGCCTGTGCTGCTCCCCACTCTGTCTCGCCACCCCATGCCTCTGGCCTGTACCCTGGCTTGTATGCATAAATAAATCAATCTTTAAAAAAAAAAATGTCCAAGATATGTGGAGAGTTCACATAGACCGTGACTGGCACTTGTGTTTCTAGACTCTCCCTGGCAAGTATTTGATAGATCCAGCTGTCTACAGCTTGACTTGCTAGAACGGAAACCTCAGGCTTGTCTTAGCTACCCATATTTGTTTTATACTGAGTCCAGTATTTTCACAACAATTTCAAGAGCCTGTGTTTTTACTCTGCTGCAATCAAGGGGGCCTTCTAGCCTCCAGCGCTCAGTCACCCTGCACAGGTCACCCACCACTCACCAGGCGGGCGGGCAGGCACCGAGCAAGCCCCGGCTGCAGGCAGCTCTTTTCTACTGGTGTTACTTGAAACCCTACAGCTTTTCATAAGGGCAAGTGTCCCCAATTTTTGTTTGTCTTTGGGTGATTTCCAGAGTTTCAAGATAGTTGTTTCTTGAAATTTTGTCCAGTTATGCAATTTTTTTTTCAGAAGATTTATTCACTTCTTTACTCTGCCATAGTCAGAAGACCCTCTAAAATATTTTAATTTACATCGATTTCTTGACTGCTGTGAATATCTCTAATGACAATCCATTTATAATATTCATATGCTGTTCACAATCCATTAATTTTACTAACAACCTATTTCTGATATCGTCCCTGCTAATTAGCAAAATGCTTGTGTTGATGGAGACACATCACAGGACACTGTAATGGGTGCATCGAGAACATGGGCTGTCTTTCTCATTGGGATATCAGCTGACTCCTTCAGAAGGCACATCACTGATTTTCATTCCAGCTGCGTATGGGTACTTTGACCTAAGTCACACACGCACTCACACACGCTCTGTCTCCTGCACTCTATCACAGTCTTTATAAGGAAGTGAATTAGTCAATTTCAGAGATTGTACTGCCATTTATGTTTAAATAGATGTTGGGCCTCAGTTTACATCCTCAGCTTGAGTAATTGTCAGCACCTTAAAGTGAAGGAGAACTCTGTGGAACTGCTGTCCCTAGAGGGAAACAAATGCCCCATTCAAGAAAGTGCTACTTCACCAGAAGGTGAAGGGCTGATGATCCTTTCTAAACAAATTGGGTTCCTCAGCAGCCAGCTTCTACAGGATGACAGCCAAAGTTCAGAGGAGACAGCAGGCAGGTCTGTGCTGAGGTGTTAAGGTAAAGGGAAAGGGGTGAATATGGAGAGTAACCTGAGAACCTGAGAACCAAAACTGCAAAAAAAACTCACTGTTCACTGCCTGTGGGTTAAAGATTTGCAGTTTGCTCAGAATGGGAGGCCATCATGTGAATTGTAATGGGCTGTGTGATTAGATGGGCCATTTGGTTTTTACCCATTTGTTCTAAAAGAAAAATGTGTTAATGAAGATATGCCTAGATGTGGTTTATTTAAGAGTGATTATTAATGTGGGTATTACTAACTTGTGGAAATGAGGTAAATTTCCCCTGCCTGTGTTATCATGACATAAATATAAAGAACTTAGAAAAATGTTAAAAGTAAGAGAGAGAGACAGAGAGAGAGACAGAGAGACACAGAGACAGAGAGACACAGAGACAGAGACAGAGAGACTCTCAGGTACACTGCTGTGATGAGGGGCTGGGTCACCTTGAACTTCCCCACCCCTTTCAAGGTGTTTCTTTTCTAGAAAGCAGAACAACCTCACTCTATGTGTGGGGCCCAGTTTCTGCTTTTAGAGGTTTTCCTGAAAATTCATCTGTGACTGGACGTGACCCTTTCTTGAAAGCTCCCATGCAAGGTGCCAGGAGCAGCCCGGTGCTCTGTAACCCACCTCTCCCACCTAGTGGAGAGCTCTCCTGCAGCCTCTGTACACAGACACCTGGTCAGAATACCTGCACCCAGCAGGACTCGAGTTTAACAAAGCGGGGGGTGGGGGGGGATCTTTGTCAAGAATCAGAGAGTGCTGTGGGATGTCCTTCTTATAAATTTTTAACATTCTATTATAGGCATTTCGCCATGTCTTCAACAGCATCATTTTCCATGGTTAAAGGATACACATGGTATGATTGTCTAGACCAGTGGGTGTCCTCCAAGTAGAACAGGGCTGAGACTGCCCCTCACTTTGGGGTTTGCAGCACCCGTGCAGCTCTGAGCCCTTCTGTTTTTGCTTTAGTAGATTTGCTCCGTTGATGCACAGTTGGACTTGTTTGTATGTTGGTCTTTCATTTTGGAGGCCATGAATTTTTCTTCTTTATAATAAGCAACTCCTTCCATCTAAAAATAGTTGCAAAACATTTCTAAGACTTGAATGCAGGGCAGGGAGTAGTTAAATAGCAATGGAAAACTGCTGGAGGAAGCAATGATCTTTGTGCCGAGGCTGAGGTGAGTTGGCCACCCCCAGGTGCTGGAGCTGGAAAAATCCACGGATCGGTAATATCTTGACCTCAAAGCAGCAGCTCTGAAAGATGTTTGGCTGTGAAGCATCTCAGTCCCACCCCCAGGTGAGAAGAATAAGAATGTGCATTTTTAGTCTGTTCGTCAGGTAACTGTTGCATATAAAAATTGAGCACTGCTCTCATTCTGAACTCTCTTTGCTCAGTTGAGTACAGAATGGCATTTAGATATCTTGGCAGAGTTAAATCATAGTTATCAAATTTGTGGATGCTGAGGGGTGTCTTACTCTGTGTTTAATAGTATGCACTTCATGTTAGCTTCCTTTGTGGCACTGTCCTCATATTGGTCCTCTGCCTACAATGCAGGCAAGGAACTGTAACATTGTTTCCACCTTTGCCAAGACCTTCCATGCTTCATCTGGATTTGTCAGAAAATGTGGGAGGTTTTAAACTCACACAGATTTTATTTTGACCACTGTTGAGATTCCGCTAATTCCACAACCCATTGTATTCACTTCCCACAAATGAGATGCTTTTTTTTTTTTTTTATCACTATCTAAATTACTCTAATAATACTGGACCAGGAAGTGTTGAGCACTTGGGCTAGAACATGTGTGTTTGTCCATGATAGATATACTTTAGATTGCTTCTCTTGTTTTTAGAGATACTTTTTTTGGGAAAAGTACGCCCCTCACTATCCCCGTGAGAATGCACCTGTATGGGGAATGCGGCATCTTACGCATTTCAAAGATTAGTCTGTGTGGAAACCTGTAGGGTAACAAGCAGAGACTGAGGCATTGCTGTGACAGAAGGGAAAACTAGACATCTCTACCATGATGGAGACCATAAGACCAAAAGAAGATCAAGTTTAAGGAAACAGGGGAAGGTTCTTTTTGATAAAAGTTGTTACAATGTCAAGTAAACTGAAAATGAACTGTATGTGAGGTTAGGAAGGATGGAAGTTTTTGAAAAACAGAGAAACTGTTATATCCAATGTATATATCGCTATAAAGAGCCAGCCAGACTTCAGGAAAGTAAACAAAGGCACTGGAACTGAGAAAATGCAGTATTATCAACCCCAAGGTCATTTCACTCTGCGTACCTCTGACTGGAGTGTTTACTCTAGTCCTACATTTGTCTACCATGGGCCTCTAAGGTGAAAGATAATCTTAAATGACTCCTTTGTTTGTAAGCTGTCCCTCTAGATACCTAGTGGAACAAAAGGAGCTGTGTAATTCAGGGGATCCAGCCACGTTGGGTGTCACCCCCCCCTCCAATGTCCAGTTGCAGATGGTGATGCCTATTGCTTCTAGTATGCCAAATGATTTCTTCAGAGGTACAAGGACACTTGGAAGGACAGTCCTCGATTGCTGCCACCACTGCCACATCCAAGGCCGGTTACATCATTTGAATAGCTGATACAAATTATGAAAGTTTGAAATTATGAAAAACTTCGAGAGCGTTTCAGCACAGCATCAAATCAGTGGTGACCACAGGTCCACACACCCACGAAGCTGCCCTGGACACAGTCCTAAACAGGATGCCAGAGTTTTAAAGCATAAGGAAGTCAAATCTATAAAGAGAGGGCACAGTGTCTGGAGAAAGGATAAGGCGTAACTAAGACCTTGGAGCTTTTTAGAAAAGTTGATGGTGTGAGGGAGTGTTTGGCTGGTTAAAAAATGTTGAATTGTTTTTAGGTATTTAAACAAATGACATAAACATTGCAAACATTGTAAATATATAAGAAATGTAAGTGCATTTGAATGCAACAGGACTGCTGATATTCACTATTATCAATATTCATTTGCTTTTTGATTTTTCTTTGAGTGCCCTCCTGTAAGCATCTGGGAGGAGGGAAGAGGGGCCGTGATTTTACAGACAGGGATGAGATGAGATTTAAAAACAGGTGCATGTGGAGGGGCTGTCTTGTTTTGCGTCTGTGCAATCATGATTTCCATCAGGTAGAATATTTAAATTGTTGTCCTGTAACAACTTAAATTTTATGGTAACAAAAGAGAAGAGCACTTCAGGCTGGATGAATTATGTTTTTTTCTCTGCAGCTGAACTGTGTGCTGAATCAAATACTGCAGTGCCTCAGCATACAATTTAGCAAACCTTTGTGGGAGGAGTAGGCAGATCCTGATAAGGCTCTATTTTCTACAGGCAATATCTGTGTCTAGCTTGTTCATAGTGCTTTTGCTTATTTATCTTACAGTGAAACCTTCTTTGTCAAGGACACCTCGAACCCATTGCTATGGAAATGGAACTCTAAAAACCCTGCTAAGGCCTGTTCTCCACCCCCTCTGGCTTTTCTAAGATTAAACTTCTCTTCATCTTCCTACGTGAGAAGGAAAAAAAAGTCAATTGTATTACATGCCAAACTCCTGAGAGTCTGACTTTTCCCTTCCTCATTGTTTCTCTCTCTTCCCCCCACCCATCCTTCTTCTCTGCCACCCCTCCACCCCCCTGCCTTTTTAAAACTGTGCTGGAAAGGGCCTTGGAATCTCCAGAATATCTTAAAGCATTTCTTTTACTAACAGCCGTCAATGATTAAGTTGGTTTAGTCCAAAAATCGAGTATTTGCTTTAGTGGGTGGGGGTGAGCAGAGAGAGGGGGCCTTTCTCTGCTTAGAGCGTCTCTCTGGGCTGAAAGAGCTCTAGGCCTACAGGAACTAAGTCACCTCCATAAAAATAAAAACAAAGAAAACTTTCCCAAGTGTTAAATTAAGCAAGACTTTCATATGTTTAAGCATTAGCTTTGAAGTTTTACTATCTAAACATTATGGGAACAGTGGAATTTGATATACAAAACAAGTCACTTAGTATCATTACAATATTTTCAATTTATAACAAGCAACTTGAAATAGAACTTCTTTCAATGGTGTGCTCCACAAAGTGTCCGGTTTCTCATGGGAAAGAAGCAGGGGAATAAGGAAACTAACTTTTATTCCAAGGAGCCACTTGTCAGTTGTGGATCAATCAGAAGGAAAAGTGGGAAAGTTTCATTTTTGCTTAATTTTCCAATAAATCTATAGTATAGAGGTCTACTTGTATTCCTTTCTGGAAAACCTTTTGAGTTATTATGACTTTTCCCATAGTTTGTACATAACCTCTTGGGCTTATTTTAGGGGTTAAGAGGCACCCTTCTAAGTAGCTTCAGTATATACCTTCTTGTCCTCTTTCACATATGCCCACAGCCCTCAGCATTCACAGAGAACTTGCCCTTGAAAATACGCTGCCGAATGCCAAATTCAAGAAATTGAACAATAATATACATTTTGAGGCGGACATTATTCCCGGATGGAGGAGTTAAAGATCTCATGAGAGTTCAATAGTTTCCTCAAGGGATCTTGTGTCCTGACCCAGGCAAGCTGGTGGCATTGACTCATTTTGTGTTTTGTGTTTCTGAGCGGGAGGCGGCTGCTGCTCTAGGCCCACTGGGCAAGTCACTGACCTTCGCCGGAGCCTGGAGCAATTCTTGGTTTAGCCTAAGCCTCTTTCACTCACCTTCACAATACACTTGGAGGCAAAGGTCAGGTGTCCAGGTGGCCTTTGTCCAGGGATGAAGGAGGTTTCTGGAAGAGGAGTAGGGAAGGGAGTCTAACACAGTCACCTCTACTTTTAGCTCTTGGCTCACAACTCCTTAGCGGAATCACTTCCCCTACCAGGGTTCTTGATCTCTGTGATTCTTATAGACCCCTTTGGCCAAACTCCCAGACCTATGCTCCACTTGTTTCTAAATCCATAAAAAAACAGATTACAGAGCATCCAAAAATGTACGCTAGCTCCTTCTCACTATTGCGGTAACGCACCTCATCAGGATGAATTTCCTTGTCAACTCATAGGACAAGAGAAGATTGTTTACAAATGTGTGTTTAACTTACAGGAATTTATGAGTACCCGGTGTTTTGAAAGCAAGACCAGGAAGAACAATATAAGGAAAAGGAGAAAAAAGGATAGGAAGAGCTGCTCTAAAGTCTTGTGATAGGTCCTCTGGTTGCTCTCTAAATCAATTTTAATGCCTTTCCTCTTTGCATTGTTCCAATTCATGCCCACTCATCCTTCAAACTAAGCTCAGATCCTTCCTGGACTCCAGGCAAAGGCAATGTTCTTTTGTCCAACCTGAAATCAACATTCCCATCACTGCCCTATTTCTACAAAGATCATTCATTTATTGATCTCATTCTTAACCCAACCCCGGTTCTTCTCTCCCTATCCTTCTCCAAAAAGCAAAAATAGCCTGTGAGTTCCCTCAGGGCAGAACCCAGTTCTACTTGCCCCAGGTCTACATGTGGATGCTCAGTAGAGCCCCAGTGAGAGGATGGATGAGGGAATGTCTCTCGCGCCAAAATCATTGGCAAGTGGGCCTCCCTGGTGGCGCAGCGGTTAAGCGCTGCGCTGTGGAGCTGTTGGTAGCAGCGATGCGAGTTCGACGCCGCCCGGCCGGGGAGAATCCCATATGGTGCGGCAGACCTCTCCTGCCTCGCCCTCTGCTCCCCTCAGCAGTGTATTTCTGATCTGCCTGTTCTGCTCCCCACTCTGTCTCTGGTGAGCCCTCTCGCCGCCCCACGCCTCTGGCCTGTACCCCAACTTGTATGTATAAATAAAAAATAAATCTTTAAAAAAAAAAATCATTGGCAAGTGCACAGAGCCAGTAGCCTACTTGCAGACCCTCCTCCTGGCTCCACTGTGAGCTCATGCGTCTTTGTGTCCTTCAACCTCTCAGAACTTTATGTTTTCAATGATTAAATTAGTATCACTATGAGCCTTTTATCCCCCTAAGGTACTGTGATTCTGAAACAGAGCAGAGTTTGGGAGACATGGTTGTGCATTTTTGCCTGTGTGCTCACCATTGCAAGACGAGGCTCAATCTCGGGTGCAATCAAAACAGGGTTTATTTACAAAAGGGTGACTGGGAAAAAAGAAGATGTCTTTAAGACCGCAAATGGCCAGCTGTCCTACCCCAGATAGTGTCTTTGGTGTCCAGTAGTCCCAACCAAAAGCTGCTTGTGCAAGGTAATGTTGTCCCTCTGATGAGAGTCTGGAACTGGTGACACAGCCGTACGCAGTGGACCAGGCCACCACTTCATCTTAGTGTCTCAGAGTGCCGGGCAGAGTGCTTTTCCCTAAGAAGATCTCATTAAAAGAAATTGAACTCAGTCAAATATTCCCACCCACTTTTTATGATTCATAGAATTATGTTACTAAATGTGAATCCATGTAGCCGCCTAAAATTCATGTCATTAATATACCTTAATATTATTCATCTGGAATAGTATATTATTAGGATATCTTAACATTATTACTATGAACAGTATTAAACACACCCAAGAATTTTCTTTGAACAAGCAAGTTGTAGTTGTTAGAGGTATCACTTTATTGTTCAAATGGGTCTTCTACCATTCCCAAGAGGGTGGTGGCAAACAGGGTATTTTATTCCTGATACAGCTGCCTCTACTACATTTAGAGAGGTTCAGCTGTGTAAGTGGGTGAGATTTGGGTAAATGGAGAACAAAATGGATTTGAATGTTTTAAAAAAATTAAAATTTCCCAACTAAGAAACACAAATTCCTAGTTCTCTAAATTGAATGGAATGTGTAGTGTGGATTAAATAAGTAACTTTGATTTTTTTTTTGAAATAAAAACTCCTGAATCCACTTCCAGAAAGTGGCAGAAGCTACTTTAATTATTCAAACATATAAAATATTCATAATTTTTATTTCATTATGGGGGGAAATGATCTGAAGAGATTGCCCCAGATTATTTAACTAAGAATGGCAAATCAGAATATCATATTAATTTTGAGTATTGATTGGCATAATGTTATGTATTAGTGTGATACTAATATAATATGACAATTTGTATAACTCAAAAATGTCTCTTTCCAAAAATAGAAAAAACCTCATTGGAAAAAACTCACATTTTCCTTACACAAATGCATCAATACACTGACCATAGGCCCCAAATCATCTGAAAAATATTGAAGAAATTGTTACAATAAGCCTCAGGTTCAGTCAACATTTTAGGTACTCCATTTTTTAAGGCAGCAAAAATATTTTATCCTGGGAAAGCCCAGAAGCTTCTAAAAATGAATTACTAAACTCTCTGAACCTCTCTCCAATGAAAACTGGTAATTACCATTACCACATTGCTGTCCATTAGCTTTGTGGCAATTTTCACCCAATATAAATAGTAGATTAATGTGGTCCTGAAATGTACCTAAGAAGCCAACTATACTCAGGTCATAGAGAAAGAGGATTTAAAAAGAAAAAACTACTAGTGAGTGAGAAGGAATTTATTTCATGCTTGATGTAGTTTGCATTATAAATTCTTTAGCTACTGGTTAAATACATGGATAGAGAAATAATTTCTTTGTGTATCCTGAATGGGAGGGGAAAAGGTACAGTTGGTATTGCAGAAACATAACGCTAACCAAAGTATATATTTCTTGACAAAAATGTACAGTCTAATTGATCGAGTGCATGACTAAGTGATGGAAAAGCTGCATCACGTGTGTGTGCTCTTCATTCCTCATTCCGCCTTTGGTTTTATGTGCAAAATCAAACTTTCGTTTTTTTTTAAGATTCGACCCCAATGCCCTTTCTCACCTTTTTATTTCCCTGTCCCTCTTCCTATTCAAAACCCAAGTATTTTTCCTTTATTTAAATATTTTAGTTGTCTTTGAAAGGATTCAGCAAACTGAAGGACTTAAAAACAAACAAACAAAAAAAACCTCTTAAAACGTGCTTTCTCCAGAACTTATTTCTAACTTTCCTTCATCTTATTGATGCGATCATTAGCCACAAGGAATAATAGTTATTCTATAACTATGAAATGAGAGTAAATGTAATATATAGGTAGTACTTTTTAGTTAGTGACTTTTTTCAAATATCAGCTTATCTGAGGAGATTTTGTTTCAGGAGAGACAATCAGGTTGTTTGTGAAAATGAACACTATAAAGAGGTTTTTTTCTACTCCACTAGTGAAGGAATTTGTCTTTCTTTTTATTAAAAATATATTTAGAATACCAGCAAGGGGAGGAAATATGAAAGTTTTCTTTAAAACAAACCTGGTACAAAGAACTACTTGGTGCTGCTTCTTACAATAGAGATAGAATTCACCAAACATATGTTAAGTTTATGACCAGTCAATCAGCATAGAAACAGTCACGGCTGTGCCCTTGTGCCTCTGAGGCCCCCTCTACTCTGACTCTCCCAACCTCCCAAAGCCACTGCAGCTCTCCAGAGAGGGTGGGGGGAGCCCTGGGCAGGAAGAGGGGCGTTCTCTTGAGGTCCTGCCATTGGAAGAGAGAATAAAGAGAAAGTGGGGACATTTGTGAAGTTAACTGGTAAAGTATTTGTTGATAGAGATATGCATTGTTAAGTCAGTTCCTGTGACCTTGGTTTCTTTTCCTTGCTTGACTAGACTCAAAGGGAATGGATAGAGTTGATTGTACTGTAAATCTAAATCCATAAAATGTGACATAGAGTCAGAAAAACATCATTTTAGCTATTTGGATAAAACACCATGGTTTAAAACCATATTATATTATAAATTATTAACTTACAAGATACATTTGAACCAGATTGCTAAAATATTATGGTCATAAAAATGGAGAAAATAATTATCTCAGACCTGAAGAATAATTATCAGCTCTGCCTGTAGCGTAAGTTCCACTGTCAAAAATTACATATCATTTTAGGGACTAGATCATTTCATAAAATTTAAGTGTCTAACTACTCGTTGATAAAAGTAATAATTTGGTGACCTGCGTAAGCGTAATGATTCATCTGTTTCCTTGTAAAGCCTTTTTAGTTATGAAGTCTTTTTGATTCCCTTTAATGGACTGTGATAAAAATGATCAACTTTAAGTTAAAAATGAAGATAATTATATTAAATATAGTATAAGAGATAAATCTACATTATGTTTCAATGCAAAGCATAGTATTCTAGAATTTAAATATCCAATGACTGTTCTCTATTAAGAGGCTAAGGGTTATTCAGGTTACTCACGTCCATGTAAGGTCATTCTTCTAATAGGTAGATCTGTTTTATATGGAAAGTCTGTGAAAGGCTACTGAATAAATAAGTTTTTTAATATAACAGCTCTTACAAATGTAATCATTTTTATTTTATCATTTAAATTATTAAAATATTTGTAATAGAAAAGAACATTGAAAACTCGAGGAAGTGCCTTAAAAATAAAAATTAAAGATTTGAATTTCTCCTATTTTACTCTGAGTATAGAATAATTTTTACTTTATTTTCATTTAAAATTTCATTAGAAAAGATATATTTCAGAAACAATATTGACTTTATGTTCTTTATAAGGAAAAGATTATCTTCTCTGATTTTTGAAGATCAAATTCTAGGAAATCAGAACAGGCCCACTTAGCTAAGACCCCTCTTCTCAGTGTTCCCTCAGTTCAGAGTCTGTTCATGTAGAATTCAACATCATGGGCACTGTTATTTCCAGATTTTTGTAGAATCTTCACTGCTATTATCCTCTTTTACTAAGAGAAAGTTAAATCTCTAAAAATGCAATGGACTTACTTTTTCCCAGTCATCCAAAAACTGTTTTCTGAATATTTTGAACAGCTGTTTAAAGATAAAAATCATTTGAGACAAAATATTTATAGTGAATTAAAAATAAGTTTAAGCTAGATCTTTGTGTTCTGAAGTTTTATTCATCAAAGAAAACAGGCAGCAGAGAGAGACCAAAAGACCTTGTAGTAGGTACCTAGAGAATGAAAGACCTTTTAAGTGCTCCCACAAGCAAGTGGAGCAAAGTGGAGAGAAAAAGGATACACCCCCCCCCCTTTTTATTAGCAAAAGTTGTTTGAATTTCACTGGCAAATGTGTATTGGGTCATTTGAACTTGTCATAAAAAACTATTTTACAATATTTTATTGTGATCATGTTTAATCCGGAGAGTGGAAAGAATTGTACAGTGGACATCCAACCACCTCCCTAGATTCTACAATGAGAATTTTACTCTACTTTCTTTATCATCTATCTCTGCATGCCCATCTCCATTTATCCTTCAGTCCAGCTTAATTTGTTAGGGATTTTCAAAATAAGTTAAAGCCTGAGTACACTTTGTTCCTAAATCTTTCAGTATATATCTCAATATTTTAAAACTTTTTTTTTATTTTTGAGGGTAAATTTACACAGGCTGGAATGCACAGTTC
Organism: Scalopus aquaticus; assembly: GCA_004024925.1. Classification (NCBI taxonomy): domain Eukaryota; kingdom Metazoa; phylum Chordata; class Mammalia; order Eulipotyphla; family Talpidae; genus Scalopus; species Scalopus aquaticus. The sequence continues at coordinate 29,584 of PVIJ01002387.1, read as the reverse complement.
TACCCAAGTGTTAAGGGTGTGCACACTGAGTTTTCACAACTGCATGTGCCTATGCAATGCCAGATGTATCAAGACAGATCTTAACATTACCCCAGAAAGTTCCCTCCTGCCCTTCACAGTCAGTCCCAGCCTAGACAACTGCTAATCAGTTACTTTGCTTGACATAGAATTTCATGCAACTGCAATCACCTCAGATGCTCTTTTGTGTAAGGTTTCTTTCAGCACAGACTTACTTGCTTTTTGGGTCACCTGTAAGTTGACATGATTCCCTAGCCTTTGCTTTCAAGTGACGGAGCTGATTTGGTGCCTTTTGCCTTCCAGGCCTGTTCCCTGCCATTCTCAATCTTGCCAGCAACGCCAACATCAGCACCAATGCGACCTGTGGCGAGAAGGGGCCTGAGATGTTCTGCAAACTAGTGGAGCACGTCCCTGGCCGCCCCGTGCGCTATGCGCAGTGCCGGATATGCGACAGCAGCAGCTCGAACCCCAAAGGCAAGTGGGGCTCCCCCTCCTGGGAATGGATGACCGAGGACTTGTCCTGATTGTACTAGGTGTTCCTCTCACTGACATTTTACAGTTTGGAAGTTAAAAATTTCAAAGCCAGAGCTGAGAGAAATGCATGGTTATGCTTTCTTTTCGCAGAACTTCATCCAATATCCAATGCCATAGATGGTACCAACAACTGGTGGCAAAGTCCCAGTATTCAGAATGGGAGAGTGTTTCACTGGGTCACGATCACCCTGGACTTGAGACAGGTGGGTGCTGCGGCCAGAACGGCGAAGAATGCCCGAGTCAGTTTATGCTGACTTACGGGAAAGGCTCATTTCTTGATGTTTATATTCTAGTCTCACCTTTTGCTACCAGGTGAATTAAGGTGATAGACAAAAGTAGCCTGTGGTACCATTTCTTGTCCCATTTATCATTCCCAGGTGTCTCTTCGAAAATGAGTGAAATGGCTCCCATGTGTTTGGATGTTTTTAGAAGCTGACTCATAGGTTGAGGACCCTATGCCAGCTGTGTGCTGGATTCCAAGACACTCTGGGTATGGGGGACACAAACACTTGTATTTTTTTTTCTGCCTTTCCAATGTGTTATCTTGAGAGTATCATGGTTCAAATTTATTTTTTTAAGATTTATTTATTTATGCATATAAGAGCTGGGGTGTAGGCCAGAGGTGCAGGAGTGAGAAGATTCACCAGAGACAGAGTGGGGAGCAGAACAGGTGGAGTGACTGAAATACACTGCTGAGGGGAGCAGCGGATGAGGCAGGAGAGGTCTGCTGCGCCATGTGGGTCAGCTCCCTGGCCAGGGACTGAACTCAGCAGTGATTTCAATAACTTCATAGTGCTGAGATTCAACCCCTTGCACCACCAGGAGGCCCCAATGGAGCAAAATTATCGTGTATGGATTCTACATAGAAAATATGCTATGAAACAAAAGGGGACAGGGCTAACCCCCTTGACCATGCTCATCCCCATCGTGCTGTCGGTGAGGGCACTGCGCAAGCATGAGCTGCCCTGCACTGCAGTGAGGGAGGCTTCTGCATGAATTCAGACAGGCAAGGTACACCTGCCACCCCTGCCTCTTCTCTCTTTGCTCTAAGACCACATGGGAGAAGGGAGAGAAATAGGATATGGCCTCTGGGTGCCCCAGTATTTCTGGGAAAGGGAAGGAAGGAAAAGGAGAGAAATCTGAGTGGAAGGAAGGAAAAAGAGAGATGGTAGTCATAATTTCTGATTCCTACAGGAAAAAGCATTCCATGGCATCCTTATTTATTTCTACTCTGTTTCACTTATCTGAAACTCATTAATGTCATTCTAAAGGCCAGGTGGCAGGGACAAATAGTTAAAATGTGCACTATAAGGGGCCTCCCTAGTGGTGTAAGGTGTTAAGTCACAGCACTATGGAGCTATCCACAGCCACTGCAGCACAAGTTCGATCCCCAACCAGGGAGCTTCCCACATAATGCAGCAAACCTCTTCTGCCTCGCCCGCTGCTCCCCTCAGCAGTGTACTTCAGTGGATCTGCTGCTCTGCTCCCCATTCTGTCTCTGGTGAATCCTCTCACCACCCCGTACTTCTGGCCAATACCCCAGTTCTTGTATGCATAAATACATAAATCTTTAAAAAAAATGTGCACTATAAAGTTGAAATAGGAATTTTAGAGATCTAAAGTTGAATAATCACACTTCCTTGATTAGGGATAATTTTAAAATCATGCAGAATTTTAAGAAGACAAGACTGTATATTCACATACCAGGAATTTGAGAGCTCCACTGGTAATAGGAAATAAGATAGCAAAATGTGAAACTCAGGAGACATTTTCCCAAGTTTAGTGTCATAGTATTATGTAAGTAAAATAATACTTTCTGATCATTTTCAGTTATACATTTTGAATTAACACGTCATGACTTCATGTTTTCAAATTCACCCAAAGAAAAAGAGAAATGAGCCCTTTTTTGCCCTGACCTTTCTTTTTTATTTCAGTATAAGAATGCTTCTATAGGAAGTTTGGGTTTTCCCATCACCTTTTCAATTTATTTTCCTTAGTCTCAGGGGAAAAAATAACCATTTTCATAGTTAGGAATGTGATATTATAGAATTTGGCTAAATTAACTGCTGCACAATTTTCATATAAACTTTCAGTTTTTCTAATTTGTTTTGCAGTGAGTCATGACTGACTTCATCTTGAAGGGCAACCCTTTGCTTTAACTTGTACTGATTTTGAGGAATTTTGGTGAGGGTCTGGGAGGGTTGGGTGGAAGTGGGGAATTGGGCATCAGTGTTATATATATAAGGCATATTTCAAAAACATATACACATATTTATAGATCTCTAGATGTGATTTCTGTAGGGGAAAAAAGTACATTAATCTTATACTTGAGTCAGTCTTTCTCAGATTTATTGACTTCTTGAGCCTTTTCCAATTATTTATTTATTTTTTAAGCCTTTATTTTTATTTTATTTATGAATACAAGAACTGAGGTGTAGGCCAGGGTGTGAGGGGTGAGAGGATTCACCATAGACAGAGTGGGGAACTGCACAGGTGGACTGACTGAAATACAGTGCTGAAGGGAACAGCGGGTGAGACAGGAGAGGTCTGCTGTGCCATGTGAGTCAGCCCCCTGGCCAGGGATGGAACTCATGCTACAGTGGCTGGCAATAACTTGATAGTGCTAAGACTTAACCCCTTGTACCTCTAGGGAGATTCAAGCCTTTTTCATTTTGAATATTTTCAAGTACATAGAAAACATACCCATCCCCTAAGATTCAGGGGTTTTGCCATGTTTTTTTCATCTTGCCAAACAATTTTGAAGTGAATTTCAATCATTATGATGTTGTATCAATACCTGAGTTTGTATATTCAAAAAATAAAGATTTTTTTTCTGAATAGGCATCACCTTAACAAAATCAATAGTAACTTGCTACTAACCATTTTGCCATTCACATCCAATTTTCCAAATTTACCCACCAATGTCTGCTTTTTTTTTCAAACTAGCATCCAATAAGGAACATTCAGTGCATGTGAATGATTTGCTTCTTTATTGTTGAGATCACATTGGTTTTTGACACTATATAAATTTCAGGTTGCAACATAATTTAGCATCTCTATACACTACAAGGTGACCAGCATCAAAGGTCATTTCCTGTTATGCTTCTTAAATTTCTTCTAATCTGAGTTGTTTTCCACTCGTTTTTGAATGATACTGAATATACTTTTTGAATAGACTAGGCCAGTTATTTTATAGAATATCTGACATTCTGATTTGGTTCGATTGGAAACGTGGAAAGCCTTGTTTCAGCATGGTTTTATTTAACATGTGCCTTTATGCCATCTATTTCCTATAAGTTAAACATAACTCTAAAAAACTTGATTAAATATATATATATATATATATATATATATATATATATATATATTATATATATATATATTTTGTCCAGAATATACCATCAGCCATCCTGGCTACTTCTATTGCCCCAGAGCTGGTTGTCCCACTAGTAGGAGATAAATTTGAATCTTGTCCTGTCTCTCCCTTGTAAATTTCTCTCCCTTTTCTTCCCTCATGCTACCAATGTTTCTCAGGTGTCATTGACACATCTAGAACTTTTTTCCATTATGAAAATCTGCGTGTTTCCCTGTCAAGCCAGACATTAGCCAGCGGCTAGTTCAGCTCTAGTTTCTATACTCCCTGAGGGCAGAGGCCACCGCTTCCTCCTCTCCTTCCTCTTCCTCCTCTCCTATTTTCCTTCCCTGTTACCATCCAATGAGAGTTCTCTTTCTTGCTCTTGCACATCCAGACATAGTTAAAGCACCATGTAAATAGTTGCAGTGTGCATCAATGCTTTTTCTACTTTCACCCTTGTTTTGTTCATGGTGTGATTAAAAGATGTCATTTAACAAACAAACCTTGCAGCTGCCTTGTTTCACACCTGTAAAATCTAAACGATAGATTTCTAAAATAAAATTTTGGATAGACCTTAATATCATCAAGAGCCATACCAAGTTAATATTGTAAATCTATTCTTGCAACTTAATATATCTGTCAGTTCCTGAAGATTTTTTTTTTTTGGTTTTTCAAGAAACAATATTTATTTCCTGCTAATCACAGGGTAATTAAAGGAGCCCATTCATTATAAGAATAAAATTCAGAAAACTAAATTATAACTCAGTCAAAATATAACTCAGCAATAACTTTGGCTAATTAGACAATTTCACCCAGCTTTATTCTATGGAATTTATGTACATGTGCACACAAACTTTCTTAAAGGTGGGGCTTCCCCCTGTATGCTATTTACATGTTACCTTGATCAAACCAGTCAACTTTTTTTCTGTGTAGATAAATGCTAAATACATCGATCCTGTCAATTCTTTTTTTTTTTTTTTAAAGATTTATTTTTTATTTATACATACAAGTTGGGGTACAGGCCAGAGGCGTGGGGCGGCGAGAGGGTTCACCAGAGACAGAGCGGGTAGCAGAACAGGCAGATCAGAAGTACACTGCTGAGGGGAGCAGCGGGCAAGGCAGGAGAGATCTGCCGCGCCATGTGGGCCGGGCGTCGAACTCGCGTCGCCGCTGCCGACAGCTCCACAGCGCAGTGCTTAACCGCTGCGCCACCGGGGAGGCCCCGATCCTGTCAATTCTTTAGTTGAGAACAGCTCTTGAAGTTATGGCACCGTTAGCCTCAAATGTTTGCTTACTCGATGATGTAAAGAAAAGATAAAAAGTCATGTTATCAGCAAGTCTATAAATGCTGAATGACTAGCAATATGATTTAACCTCAGAGTGCTTGCTCTAGTAACATTACAGGAGAGATGACTAGATTTATTTCTTTACTTCTATAAAATAATGTCCGCTTTTCATTTCTTACATTGATTCACAATATTTTAGAATTTACAGCTTTAGATACTTAGTGATATATTTCTTTTTAAAAAAGTTCATGAGACTTGAAAGACTATTATTTTTTGCTTTAAGAAGAATGGGAAAGTTGTAACCTCTGTTGAAGAGTTGAAGAGTTACATTAACCAGTATAAAATTCACATTTATGTGGGTCATCTAAACTCACTGTCAAATGACTTAGGAGCTCAAGCTTTAGAACTATGCCATTGGATTGAGTCAGGGATCTTTTGTGACAACTGGAAATTTGAAAGAAATAATTTAGAGAGAAAAAGAAAGAGCATGCACTTTGGATGAATCTTGAATTTTATGATAGTCAACATTCTTCTGGGTCCTGCCAATTATATTTTAAAAATGTATTGCTTATTGTAAAGTTTCTCAATAGAACAACACAGGGATTTCTAGCCTGAGACACACTTACTTAAAAGCTAATACATTGGACAGATGACAAGATGTTCAACATCATTAATCACTGGGGAAATGAAAGTCTGACTCACATTGAGAAACCTCTTCATACCCATTAGGGTGACTACTACCAAAAAGATGGAAAGTAACAAGGATAGATGAGTATGTGGAGAAATCAGCGCCATTGTAAATTGCTGGTGAGAATGTGAAGTGTTCCAGCACTGTAGGAAAAAAGTATTGTGGTTCCTCTAGTCATTAAAGATTGAGTTAACAACTGATGTATTCCACTCCTATGTACACAAAAGAATTTCAAGTTGGGACTCAAACAGATGCTTGTACACCAGTGTTTACAGCAGCACTATCACAACAGCCAGTGTTGTGTACATATTGCCAAACTTAAAAAAAAAATTAAAACACTGTGAAATACATGGTGTATTGTATCAGCCAGAATCTAGTCAGGAAAACAGAAACCACGCCAGTTATCTGAAAGGATATGTCCAGTATGAGGTTAAACAGTGTTGGAGAACGGGAAACCAAGGTGATGCAAAGATGGTAACACTGAAGAGGAGCCAAAAAAGGCAAATGGGGTTAGCAGGTAGAGGTGTAGAGGAGGTGCATGCTCCTTTGAGCAGGAGATGAGGAGGCTCATTTGGAGAGCGCTGGATGGCTGAGACAACTTGAGTCAAATGCTGCCATCAGGGCCAATGCTGGGGCAAGACCAGCAGGAAAAGCAGGTATTCAGAGAGAAGCAATCCTTCCTCCTTCAGCCTTCCAGCTTCTTTCCTCCAACCTCCCTGCTTCCCTCCAATTTCCCTGCCTCCCTCAGCCTCCCTGCCTCCCCCTAGCCTCCCTGCCTCGCTCACTAATCTTCCTGCTCCTCTCCTCTAGTCTCCTCTACTGCTTTCACTGTCAGAATGACCAGGGAGCAACTGGCCAAGGAGAAATGTGCTTTTCCGAGTCCTAACCCCACGAAGCCGAGTATGAAGGGTGGATTTGCAGTTGCTTCATAACTGGCACAAAGGTTGTCTTCTCATTAGATTGCCAGTGCATTCACGTAAATACAGAAGTACAGTCTTGAAATCTTGGGGCAGAATTTTATTGTACAGGGGTCAGGCAGATCCTGCATATGCTTATATTAAGTTTTTAGATTAACTTTGGAATGAAAATGCAAAAGTTCAAATTTTAAATTCTAAATTGACTGCCTTCAAATACTTCAACTGACTAGGTGTTTTGTATGTCAGCTGACAGATTTCCATTGGGCACCACCATGGCACTGTGACTTTAAGAAGGACAGCAATAGAGGAAACGTGGAAGCACTTCTATTTATTTATGTATCTATTTATTTATCACTTTTGGCTCTGTGGTGTAGATGCCTAAAGTATAGTACAGTTATATGCTTTCTTACAACTTAGAGGGTATAAATGAAAGATGGTTCTCTTTTGTGCACCTGACAAGTTCCCCTCTTTAAAGAAATGTCATATTTGTGTATATTTGTCATATATGTATGTATATATGTATTTATCTGACATGTTCGTAATTCACAGAGATCTTTAGTATCACTAAGGTAAACATTAAACAAGACCTTCATATAATCTAGCTAGAGTTAGCTAATGGGCTTAGCTAATAAGTTCAGTTATACAGATTTGGGGAAAATAAACTCACAAATCAATAATTTTATTTTTTTCTTGGTTAAGGAAAAATGCTCACTGTAGAAATATTGAAAGGTGCAGATAAATGTAAAGAGGCAGGAAAACTTGTCAATTCCTTCATTCTGAAATAATCATTAATAATATTGGCATATTTACTTTTAGAGTTTTGCATGCATCTCTGAGTATTTAATAATTCTGCTGTGGATCAGACATTGTTGGAAGCACTTGATCTAGATTATGTCATTGAATCCTCATAATCACCCTGTGAGTTTGATCCTATTATTATCTCTTATCGATAAATGACAAAACTGAGACTTATCAAGTTGAAGAAATTTGATCAAGGTAGGACATGTATGTTTATGTCTTGGTGTTGTAGTTAACTTTATAACTTGAGCATTTCTGAATATAACTAAAATGTAAGCCATTTTCAAGATTCACATTGCAAGTTTCTGGTTAGTTTTGTTTTTACTGTCCCTTTAAAAATGAGTGTTTATTGGGTGTATATGTGTAGGAATCTATAGGTATAAGTTATAAGCTATTTTTTTTACATATACCATCTGCTTTCTCCATCAACCCTGAAATGCAGATCGTATCCTTTTGGGAGGTAAGAAAATTGCAGAACAGAGGTTACAATGGCTTCTGGGAGCCATACACCCCATGTACTGCTGGGATGGGAAACCGTGTCTGCTCATTCCTTCTATGTTCTGCACACATCTCACTTCATTTCTTCCTGAAATCTCAGGGGTGATTTCCTTTCTCTTATAATTTTATGAGGAAACTGGCAGGAGCTCTTATAACTTCTTCCTGCTTTGGGAGTGTTCATTCTTCCCAAGTTTCTCCCCTCCCCTCTTTCTCTTTGTCTACTTGGCTCCCCCTGGCCAGTGAGCAGGACCCAGTGTGAAGCTTCTCTCAGGCTTCTCAGGCTGTTGCAGTGACGGAAAGAAGGAAAGAATTAGGGAGAGAAATGTTAAATGAGAATTTGATACAATCTAATTAACATTAGCTAATAGGATTAGCTAAGAAGCGCAATTATGCTGATTTACAGAAAATAAACTCCTAAGTCAATAGTTCTATTTTTTTTTTTTTTTTTTTTGGTTAGGAGGGTAATATGGGCTCAGTGTAGAAAAATTGGAAGGTACAGGTAAGTGTGAGGAGGCAGAAAACTGGTGGTGTGTAGTGACAGTAGAATTGGGTGCCCCTAACATGTGTTTTTTTGCCCAATAGTGGGAAAATAAGTCTCTGTTTTGGACTTTCCTGTAAAAAAAAAAAAATTAAACCTGGGCATAAATTTCATTGAAAGTGGTTAGATTCGTGTGTGGAAATTTGGAATGTTCCCTTAGAAGATAAAATATGTTTCATAAAAAAAAGGAAACGTTTCCTATGGCCTTGAAAATAAAGCTGCCTTTTGAAGCGGTGCTTTACTTTCTATGTAGGTTTAATTAGGAAGTAGCGCTTTGTTGTGGGAACTTAATCACAGAAGGGCCTTTGTTTTAGGCAAACCTTTAGACAAGAGCTGCTTGTTTGCTAGGTTTTATGAAACCTCATTAATTTAGATGTCTGTTGTTTTCTCCCAAAAGTCCCTGAAAATTTGATAAAAACTACATTGAGATTTATCGTATCATCCAAACTTTAAATGTTTGCTAAGAACACTGATGAGTAAATAAGAAAAGAGCAGGCAAATTTCAGATTTTTAAGACAGATAATCTAGAATGATTTTTAGAAAAATTAATGTGTCAATGGGTGCATCTCCTTACCAGTGAGTCTCGTTTTTTGTTAAATCTGTCAGGCAGATTCTTCCTGGAAATGCTGATAGAAATTACTGTTACCATGTGCTTATATTTTATTTCATACTGGCCTCAACCAATTTCAAACACTAGATTTTTTTCATTTGTAAAAAAAATAGATTGAAAGAGACTTCTTTATGATCTGGAAATAATTCATTTTTACTTTTTATTGAGGTAACATTGGTTTACTATGTAAGCTTTCAGAATACAACACACACAAAATTCTTGCCCTTCAGATGAAAATAAAATTCCTTTCATCACATTCTCTGTGACCCTGCTGCTCTCACAGAGATGTCTTCCTTTTGTTTCATGTTTTTATTAGCTTATTTTTTCCCCCTCAGTCACAGATTCTCTCCTGGTTATTTATTACCCACTAAGAAATCACTGCAAAACTCTATGGCTTAAAACAGCAACATCTTTTAATAACTTTTCATGTCTTTGTGGGTCAAGGTTTCAGGGAGGGCTTTACTGGGTGTGTCTAACATTGCAGTATTGGGGCTTGGAGGTGAGGTGTGGGACTGGGGTGGGGTGAGGAATGTGGCCCACTGGCTTCCTTAGAGCATGGCCGCCTTAGGCAAACTGTTTGCATCACTGTTTTTTTTTTTTTTTTTTTTAAGATTTATTTTTTATTTTTACATACAAGCTGGCGTACAGGCCAGAGGCGTGAGGCGGCGAGAGGGTTCACCAGAGGCAGAGCGGGTAGCAGAACAGGCCGATCAGAAATACACTGCTGAGGGGAGCAGCGGGCAAGGCAGGAGAGGTCTGCCGCGCCATGTGGGCCGGGCGTCGAACTCGCGTCGCTGCTGCCGACAGCTCCACAGCTCAGAGCTTAACCGCTGCACCACCAGGGAGGCCCTGTTTGCATCACTGTTTAGGGCTGTGTCATGAGTGTTTGCATCACTGTTTAGGGCTGTGTCATGAGTGTTTCAGAGAAAGAAGCAGAAGTAGTGTCCCTTTAAGACCCTCCGTGTCACACATTGTCATTTCCTGTGCTCTGTGGACCACCAGGCCCTGAATTTAAGTAGAGGAAATGTGAGCGGTTCCAGCCTTTCGGGCAAGGAAGATAAAGAATTTGAGACCACTTCTGAAATAACCACTGCCTCACACTGCTGAAAAGGTTTTCTCTGAGAGGCTCCTCTCTTTGCCCACCTTCCATAGTTATCTCTTTAAGTGCCACACTTTTGTCTTTAGATGAAATGCAGAACCATGGTATTCAAAGAGGGGCACAAATACTATATCTTGAATTATTCAAACTTAACAACAAATGAGTTGAATAACTGATAATAATTGCAGCCAGGCTTCAAGAACTATATAGAATTTTGATTTTTAACAAGATTTATTTTTAAGCTTTATCTTCTGTGCAGTACAACTCATAGTTTGCCAAACTGTCAAACATAATGTTTTTCCATTTAGCACAGTTTAGTTGACCAAACCATCCCCCTCTTTCCTTTTTTTTTTTTGACTCTCAGAGTGTGGGCACACTACTGCAGTGTATCTCACTCCACAGTGTCACCTGCTGGGCATTGGGAGGATTCTTGGAAATCAGTGAAGACAGTTTAGCAAGACCGTCAAAATATACTTTTCATATCCCTTACTGTTTTGGCTTCAAAATGATTTATTTTTGTATATTTATGAAAAGAAAGGGAGGTCTCTTCTGAAATCATTACTTCTTCCTGTTGTATTGAGGCTAAAAAGGATGTTTTAATTTCTGAAGAAATATTTCTTTGAAACTCACAGTGCAATTTGGAATTCATTCTAGCACTTGTTTACTCCTTCTTTCCTTCCTCTTTTTCTCCCTCCTTTTTTGCTTTTAAACTATTAGCCATCTACTCAAATTCTAACATTTTTATTTAAAAAGACACCTGTAATAAATTAAAAAAACAGTTCTTGCATACTTAATATATATAAATAAAATACCTTTTGTGTTTTTAATTTTATCAATTGAAAGATACTTTATTAGAAGTAGAAAATTTACCTACAGAAAAATTTAAGAAAAATTTAAAAAATCACTTGCAATTCTAACAACCAGGTAGAACCATTCCATCACGTCTGAAGAGCACTAAATATCACTAATAATTAATTTTCTCTACTTAGAGGGTGCTAGGGTCTCAGGATTCACTGATGAACAGAAAGTGGTAATATCCAGGAGAAGCCCTTATCACAGAGAAAGTACACACCAAACTGCAGGTTTGTTGTATATGTTGGTTATTATCGCTGTGGTTAAATTATTATCTAAGGTGCTCCAGGCCATCAGGGGGCTTCTGAAGTAGCGGGAAACAGACAATAAGCAGACTGCTCCCGCTTGCGGGGAGGGTGCACAGAGTTGGAGACACTTGGGACACCCATAGCTAGGGTGTCTTCAGGGATCTGGAATCAGGAAGGATGCCCAGGAGACTACAGCTCAGGAATTGGAAACTCGTGTTTGCAGCATTAAAATGGTGCGTGAAGCCCTATGAAATAATGTGCTCTGATTTTTCCTTTAGTTTGAGATAAACATATTTTGATTTACATAGAGTGAAATACACACATCTTAAGAGTATAGTTGCATGAGTTTTAGCAAATTCAGACATATGTAAGCCGTACCCTTAATAGATGCATAACATATCCATCACTCCAGAATGTTCCCTCAGTCTTTCCCAGCCAGTTCACTCCTCCCCTGCAACCCTCTTCCCCCACCCCAAAAAAAAAGAGAAACCATTTTATGAATATTTAGGCTTTGGATTAGCTGCGCCTGTTGTATGATGTCATATCCATGGAATCATGCCCTGTGCCCTTTCTTGTGTCTGACTTCTTCCTTGTAGTCTTCTGTCTGTGAGATTCACCCATTGTTGCTGTTTCAGTGGCTTGCTCCTTTTATTTCTGAATAGTATTTTGTTTTGTGAATATCCCAAAGTTTGTTTATCCATCCTTTTGTTAACTTCTTTGGGTTATTTGTTGTGTTTTGTTTTGTTTTTGAGTGCCTATTTTATTTTACTTAAAAAAATTGTGACAGATGAGAATATGTAACTTTGAGCTGTACAACTTGTGGGTTTGACACCTTTATTGCAGTATGATAACTGTAGAAGTATTAGCTAACACCTCTCTTCACATAGTTATCGGTTCTTTTTTTTGTGGTGAGGGCAATTAAGATCTAGTCTCTTAACAACGCTGACGTTTATAATACAGTGTTGTCGACTATAATCACTGTGTTGTATGTTATGTCTCCAGAACTTATTTACATACTGGGTGCTGTGTTTTGGTCTCTTGGAAATAAAGCTGCCTAGCTACCAATTTGTTCTTAATGGCCAGCATCTGAATTCCTGGAATAAATCATAATGACAGAATATGATGCCATCACCTCGGTACACCAAAGTTTATTTAACTGCTCCACTCATTGAACATTTAAGTTGATTCCACTTTTACACATTATGCTGCAACAAACATTTGAATATTTTTGTGGCTACAAACTGATTAATTTTTCACATAGATGCCAAGAAATGGAATTACTGAGTCTGAGCATTTAAACATTTTTCAAATGTGATCTTGATTGCTTTATTTTGTTCTAAAATACTGCTCAATTTGTATACTCACTAACAGTGAATGAAAGTGTAGATCTCACATACCCTCAGCAGCAAGGAGATGAAAATTTTTCTTTTGTCTCTGCTAATTGAAAAGCAACAGCGACTCATTCTATCCTTTATGGGCTGAAAGGTAGGGAAATAAAGCCTGGGAAAGTTGTGAGGTGAAATTAAAACCTGCAGATAATTAGCTGGGGTGAGACAGCTGTCTAAACCAAGGTATCCTGAGAAATTTGGTGAAGCCCTAAAACCACTCAATAGCTCTGTTCATCCAACTGGGACAGGTTAAACTTTCTTAGAGTAACTGATGACTTCTAAAATATGTGTATAATGTTTTTTTTTAATTGTGTACTTTTGTGTGTTTAAAATTTAATAAACCATTTTGTAGAGGTTTAGATTAAAAAAATGCAGTGGAAATTACAATTTCCATGTTCCCTTCCATAATATTTTTTTTTTATCAAATTTGGGCTATTGCTAATCCTCTTTCAAAAATTAAATAACAGTGTGACTGATCTAGTAGTTTCAAAGACATTTTTTCCTCCAAATTTAAAGGGTAGCGGAATTGTCAGTCTTATAATTAAAAAATTTATTTTTTTCTCTGCTATTTTATGGAACTTTACTTACATCCTGGGTCATGCAAGAAATGGGGTGACCCTGAGATTGGTTTAGTGTTGATTGATACCGCTCAAAAAATGGGGGACCCTGAGGTTGACTCAGTGTTGGTTGACACCAGAAAGCATTTCTCTGGGTCTTCAATCAGGTCGTTGCCAGGACTTCCTTTCATTTTTAAACTCTCATGGTTTGGGACTCTAATTTGGTATTTTGTGAAGTTTCTTCATGCCTTACCAGCACTTAGTAGGCAGATGACAGTGACAGGTCATAGGAAAGAGAAAATTTCAAACACTCCCTGGGAGATGTTCACTTGACCTCCAATTGGCTATCTCGGCTTCTCCAGAGATGACCCTGCCTGCGTGTTCAATTGAAGTCCCACTCTCCCACAAAAATGTGAGTCTTTACACAATTCACTTTTCTCACTATTTTTACTTTTTTTTCTTCTGCAAAATAGACATAATATAAAATGTACTATTTTAGCCATTTTTAAATGTCTGGCTTGGTAGCATTAAGTACATTCCCATTATTATTCAATTATCATCTCTGAAAGGTTTTTATCATCCCAAACTACAACCTATTAAACACTAACTCCCCAGTATTTCCTGATCCCATCCAAGCCCCAGGTAACCACCATTTTAATTTTAGCTTCTATGGATTTGACTGTTCCAGGAGGCTTATATGAGTAGAATCATACGATATTGGTCCTTTTATGTCTAGTTTATTTGATTTAACATAATTTTCTCAAGGTTCATCCATGTTGTCACCTGTGTCAGAAAGTCAGCCATTTTTCAGGAATTGTGTGCCTATGCAATAGTCTTTCTGTTGATGAATTGCCTCCATCTTTTGGCTTTTGTGGATAGCGCTGCTATGGTGTTGGTGTACGAATATCTGCCTTAGTCCCTGCTTTCAGTTCTTGTGCAAATAAGCCCAGAGTGGAATTGCTGAATCATATGGTGGTTCTATGTCTCATATTTTGAAGCCCCAGCCTACTGTTCCCCACAGTGGCTGTACTGTTCTTCATTCCCACCACATCTTTTTAAATAAACAAAAAGCCTTCTTACTAAGACCCTCATTTGAATATTCCTTTTTAAAATATGTTTTAAATGCAATGGTTTGTCAGTTCAGTTCCTGTGAGTGGTAATTCCAGTGACTTTAGATGTGCTTAAAGGAGAATGAAAATCTTCAAATAAGATCTAGATCAAGGTTCCATGAAAGGAGTGAAATCTTGCAAAAACAAAAATGCTTTCTAATCTCTGGTACTAAAACTATAAACGATTCAGTGACCAAAAGAAAGAAACATATAATTATTGTTTCTAGGTGTTGTAAATGTGTAACTACTAGGTTAATGTTTAATGGAGTTAGTGAAGTACAGATTTCCACAGCTTTGCTAGCCTGTCCAGCAGGTGGATTTGCAAGGCTTAATGATGAGGGGCCCTGGTACTTTCAGAGGGAAATGGGACGTGCTTTCTCATGGTATGGGATGAGAGGAAGCTTTGAACCATTTCTAAGTAGGTCTACAAGGACACCGTAAGTCAGTGGGAAGACTAGGAGATGAAGTGAGAAGAAGTCGAGTTTCAACTGTTTGCAACTGGAAATTTTCTGGGACTGGGGAAAGAAGTGCTAAGTGTGGCCTTGGAGCTCCGCGGGAGAGGTCTCTCTCCCACTCCTGCAGTGGAGTGAGGGTCTGGCTGATGCTGGAAAGCCCTGCTTGGCCTCTTTGTGTCTTCTTTCTCATTCACTTTTGGACCTTTTGGGATTCTCTTTAAGGCCAACTTGCATTTTTTTTCTACTTTAGCCTTGACCTTCACTATGTCAATACCACCATCTCCCCTAGTTTCCCAGCACTAACATCCAATCCCATGATTTTTTCATCCCCGGTGGCCTTGTGTCTCCCAGGTTTAAGGTACTCTAATGGGGAAAGTTTTGACACGGTGCAGAGCCCCACACCTGTCCAGCCCCACCTCTGGCTCTCCTGAGTGGGGCTGCTCTGCAGATTCTGCACTGCCTCTCACACTACGGACCTCTCAGCATCTGCACAACCTCTCCTTGGGCACTTTTACTCCCTTTGCCTGCACATCTTCTGCTCAGTCTTCCTCTTTTCAGAGACCCTTAAGAGAAACCCTGCCTGACCATCCCCACTTCCTCCAGACACTAGGATGGCCTCCCAGCCACACCCCGACACCTTCAGCGCCCTTTGTCCTTCTCCCTGGAAGTTGGTCAAACCCCGTCCTGCCCCTGAGGGAATCCCCAGGACCTTGCCCTCCGAGCCACCTGCTACAGACCCTGGAACAATGCAGATACTCAATCACTGTTTATTGGATGATCCTTAAGTGAAATATGGCAAGGGGGTGTCCTTTGCCCCCAGACTTCTGTGTCCCTTCGGGCTGCTTCTCAGAGAGCACTGTCTCTGTTTCTCTATCGGCCTTTCTTCCCTCCTTGGGAGGAGCAGGAGGGTTTCTAACTGGGAGAGAGTGGACCCTGCTCCTCCGCCCATGTCTCTGTTTTTCAATGAGTGGATGTTCTCAGGACACATAGGTTACTGAGCTACAGGGCAAGGCCACAAGCAGGTGTGCATGTGTCTACTCAGCCTGTGACACAAGGAGGGTGTCCTGAGCTCACCTGCTTAGCCACCATCTAGGCCCAGAACTCCAGTGTTGCTTTTTTTCTGGATATAGATGGTGCCCAACTTAGGATGGCTTGATTTTTTTTTTTTTAACTTTAGGAAGGTGTAAAATCCATACACATTTAGAATGCATATTAGTGACCATATCAGATTCAGTGGCCATACTTTGAATTTTGAGTTTCAGTCTTCCCCCAGGTGGGTGATGTAAGGTACCTACTCTCGGGTCTTTCTGCAGCGGCAGTGAGCAGTCAGCCCTGCGACCAGGAGGGGAAACAGCCCTATTCTGTGGGGCACAGCACTCAGCAGGCTCCGTGAGCTACTCAGCACTTCAGCCTAAGCGGCTTTGTGTTAGATGATTATGTGAAGGTGTCACCCAGCGCACATAGGCTGGAAAGAAAAAGTGAGTTGCCCCTGGATGTGCTGCTGAAGCAATTAAACGAATCTCCCACAAACTTAGCAAAATCATTCCAGAACACTTGGTGAAATGAAGAATGGAGCATTGGCAGCAGCAAGTATATAGAGAATACATTTGGACAAGGAGCAAGAACCAATTACTTACTTTGCAGATTTGACTCCTTAAAGTGACTCGACACTTATCCCAGAAATAATGCCCTATTAGTGTCTGAATGAAAAGAGTGACATTTAGACAGTGGGACGGCATGCAGGAGGCTCTTTTGGAAAACGTTTTTAGCTGATAGAAAACAAAACAGCTTCTGACAGATGTTTGAAATGTTCCTTTCCCCACTTCAGATTACATGGGTTAGTATTTCCTTTCCAGATGGGCTCTTATCTCTGTCCTCCATTTGTTGGTGACCATCTTTTTTACAATGTCTCTTTCCTTTTCCTCTCTATTTCCAATGAATGGACAAGGTTCAAAAGTGATATTTCCTGGTTTTCTGAGACATGAATCTTAAGAATTTTAAGGACAGAAACCTACTTGATCTAAATTTGACACTACTGGTAGCCAACCCCTTCTTCCAATAAAAATCAAAACCAGAAAAAGAAAAATAATGAGGGAAAAAAGAGGAACAATACTGAACTTCAACATATTTGTTTTAAACATCTTAGGATAGCACCAAATCTAATATTATTCTAAAATTCTCTTCTCATTCATATTAGTTTTAGTCTTTAACCTAAAAATTCAGGAAGTAATTAAAAAATTAAAGCATGTTTGTTTGGGATCAAAGAATTGCACATGATACACAGATTCAGGTAGAAAACCTAAAACATGCCCCCCCCCCACAACCCCACCCTACCCCCAGGGACGAAGTCAAGGGCGGGAGGCAAAAATGGGGAAGAGGAGATAAGTGGCTAGAGAATAGAGTTAGTTGATTAGTGTCAGGCAGGCTTAAACTATTCTTGCTGTATAAATAATCAGTTTCTGCTTGTCTAGAAAGGATAAAAAGGAAACTTCACTAATTCTGTCTTTTTGCTAAAAGCTCATAATTATCAGTTTTATCTGGATGGCTTCTCAAACAACTATTTACTTGATGATTTCTTAAAACAATTGCTTTTGGCCCAGTCCAAAGGTCTTTGGCCCAGTTCAACAACATAGATAATGCTTTTTCTTTATAATGGCTTACCACCTCCGTTTTAAAATGGCTTCACAGATGTCAACTTTTCTCATCTGTTAATTTCATGCACTGGTCTTAAAATGAGGAGTTAACAGTAAAACAATGAAATGAAATATAATTCAAATGGCATTTAAGGTACCTGCCCATAGATGATTTACCTAAAATATATATCAAATTATCCTACATCCCCAAGTAACTTCAAAGATTCAAACTTCTCCTGTTCTTTCTAGTGGCTGTTGTTTCACCACATGTGTATGAATTGGCTAGGTACTTTCATGATCAATACTCAGTAAAATCAGAAGTGATTCATATCTACATTATTAATTAACCTAATAAATAATTATTTTATTCTTGAGTAATAAAATCAATTGAAAACATCATTTAAATTTTTATCTGATAATAATTTCTGCAAGAAGTAAAGCTTACAATTGATCACATTTATAGAGATAATTGAACAATATTACTTATCAAATACACAACTTATTTTTGATGTAATTTGACCCTTAACCTCAATCACTTTTGCCTTTGAAAGTTCATTTCCATCCCATAAGGACATCACATTGGACATTCCTCTGCTCACTGTTTAGTTACCACCAGGAAGACACGTTAAGGGCATGGATGGAGAATTTCCTGGGGAATGGGAGGAGGAGAGAAGTCTCTTGTGGTATTTGCACTGCCCTCACCCCCCAGATTAATATTATGTGCAGAGGCCCCACAGAGAGCAGCTGAACTTTCTATGAAAAGGAGAGATTTTCCTTCCTTATGTGTGTTGAAAATTGGCCTGTCATATTGGAGAATTAGGCTATCTGTATTTTTCAGATCGCTGAGTCTGGAGTGGATTAAATATGTTTAAATTAAGATTAAGGCTTTCATGGAAATTCCTCTGTAGAAACTGTGTTTGATGTAGTTCCTCTTCATCAGTGTGATGCTGTGTATGTGGGTTCCAGTGATTATCACAGAGAACGGTGGAGAGCTGTGATGAAAGTAGAGTTTAAATGGCTCTATTACCTGCATGCTTGGCAAGTTCACAGAGTCTGTGAATCTAGTGAAAACCCTGCATCATCAGTTTGTGTTCAGTCAACCCTGTGTCAAGACAAAAGGCAGTTCTGTCAGTCATGCAAAAACAAACAAAAAAACCCCAAAGGGCAACAAAAATACCATGGATTGCATTTGAGCAGAAGCTCAAAATTCTCTATATTAACAGAGACTTTCACTTTTCCAATGTAGTTCCCTCACTCCAATTTCCATTATTTCCATATGTACAAGGTCTCTAATTTGGGGACCCTGAGGACTGTTGAGAGATTGTGATAGTGCTGTCCAGGACTTTCCAGGACTTTGCAAAGGCCTTGATCAAGATAAGAGTTAAATGTTTCTCTCCTGAAGGATTGTCCTGAGTTTTTCATCCACTCTGGTTATTTTCCCATGGGTTGTCATTCCTTTCTTACACTAAAGTCTCAGTATAAAATTGACAAGGTTTTGATGAAAGTACAAGGACATGACACTGAAATAATTGCTACTGGTGGGTTAAGAGGTCGGAAAATTAGGTTTAGTACTCTGTGGTTACCGCAACTTGGGATCCCAATACTCCTTTTTCTTGCAGCCTCTGGAAGTGTGACAAAGTGGTTCAGAAAAGGATCGTTTAGCACCCTAGGACACGTATTTTAGTGCCTGGAGAGCCTGGGACATTGCTTAACCTTTCTCAGTTTCCTTATCTGTTGAGGGGGAGATAACGGTACACACTTCATAAGAAAAATGTACTTGTGGGCCTCCCTGGTGGTGCAGGGGGTTAACTCTCAACATTATAAAACTATTGGCAGCTATTGCAGCACGAGTTCAATCCCCGGCCTGGGAGCTGACCCACATGGGGCAGCAGACCTCTCCTGTCTTCCCCACTATTCCCCTCAGCAGTGTGTTTCAGTCAATCCAGCTATTCTGCTCCCCACTCTGTCTCTGGTGAAGTCTCTCATCCCCTGTACCTCTGGCCTTCAGTTCTTCTATGTATAAATAAATAAATCTTTCAAAAGAAAAATAAAAATGTGGGATTAGAAGAGTTAGTTACTCTAATAAAGTGTCTTGGACACAGTAAGTGCTCTGTAAGCATTAGCTGTCATTTTGTTTCTTGCACACTCTTTCTTCCCTTTCCCCACTCATGCTGGGTTGTTGAAGACGGAGTTAGCTGCAACAGCTGCTTAGATGTAAACCTGGTGTCCAAGGGAATGTAGTTTTTTGACTTTTTTGGGTTTTTTCCCAGTGACCTTAGGTGTGTGGTGTTTGCGGCCACGTGGGGGCGCACTCTGCAGTGCGTGCTGGCTGAGAACTCTGCAGTGAGCTCCTGGCTGCTTTTCAGGACCTGAAAGTGGGCAGTTTGTCCTTACCCTCTCTTTATATCTTTTCCAAATATGTAAAATGGGGCCACACTAACTTGAAATGCAGGGGATTTGGGGTGAAGCCGATGATGCACATACACTCTATTCATGCATGAAACCAACCTCTTAGTTCTTTCCATTTTCAAAAAATGCAATTGGAAAATAGAAAGGAAATACATTTCATTTCATGCTAAGCTACCTTGACTCCATCATCCTGAACAGGCTGTCTCATCACAGTGTCTCCCATGGCACTTCCGTTTCTTAAGGTTTCGTTTCGAACCTTCACATTTAGAAACTTTAATAAACTTGACAGTAGTGAATGCTCAGAAACTTTTTTTTTTTTTTTGACAGAAAGATTTGCAAGCAATTAGACAGTGAGGAGTAAAGATGAAGGTGTTCTCCCTTCCATTAGCTTAGGCATCGGGATGAAAACCAAATGGAAAACTGAGAACAACGGACCCCACTGTGGGTCCCCAGATAGCGCTGCATCTTTGCCCAGGTTGAAGTGACCACAATGCTGTCACAGCTGTGGGACTAGTTCTTCGGGACTAGTTTCAGAGGAGACAATAAAATTAATCACCATGTATTTCTGGGAAGTATTTGATATTTCAGTAACATTAAAGTATAGCTGATCAAGGAAACATAAATTGTGGAATATGTGAATTGTAAAATTGGGGAAAGGAGTTTTAAAATAAACTCTTCAAAAGAAAAACTTTAATTATGTTCATGAGAGAACTTTCTGGACAGGTTCAAGCTAGCACAATGTGGCAATTTTTTTTTTAATTTTTAGAAGGGTTTTTAATTGACAAAGATGAGTCTAGATTTTTAAACATTGGACAGCTAGTTCCAGATCTAGCATTAATAACAGATCAGGTTTCCAGTTCTACTCATTACAAAAACCTGAGACTATCACTTGGCTTCCCGTGTGCTGTAGAAGCAGTGGTCCTCTCCCAGCGGAAAACAGTACCTGGCATGGAATAGCTCAAATACCCACTTGTGTCATTCACAGGCGATACTGGGTGGGGACATTTTTTATAGGAAAAAGAGTTATTATTATGAAATATAGATGTCTTTCCCAGGGCTTATTCAGTAGATGACTACAAATTATTTGCTTTTTGGTAGGTTAATTTTAAGGAGCTCTTGGGTTCCTGGATTTAGTGAGAGCTCAATGGAGGATGTGAAAACATCAACAACAAATAAAATCAAGAAGCAATATAAACTCAGTAAGAGAATGGAAACTTTCTTTACAACCCCTCTAGTATATGTGTACACACACACACAGATATACACATTAGCACACATATAAACACATTTACATATGTATTACATATATTTTATTTTTTGTATGTGTTTTATTTTTTTGATAAATATTTTATTATTTACTTTTGTTATTCATATCTTTTACATTATTGTGTGTTCCCCAAATATATGTATTACATATTTTAAAATAAAAATGACAAGTGACTTTAGTTTAAAAAAGTTAGCTATTTCAGGGGCCTCCCTGGTGGTGCAAGGGGTTAAGCCTCAGCACTATGAAGCTATCAGTAGTCACTGTAGCACGAGTTTGATACCCGGCCAGGGAGCTAACCCACACAGTGCAGCAGACCTCCCCTGTCTCGCCTGCTGCTCCCCTCAGCAGTGTATTTCAGAAGATCCACCTGTTCTGCTCCCCACTCTGTCTCTGGTGAATCCTCTCACCCCCTGCAACTCTGGCCTACACTGCAGTTCTTGTGTGCATAATTAAATAAAGTAAATCTTTAAAAAAAAGTTAGCTATATCAATTTGGTTTAGAGGAAATCTGGAGTCAATAACAGTTCATATGGATAAAGGCATTTTCCTGCGGTTGCTTACAATGCCAATGTGAGTTAGGAATATAATTTTATTGTCAGAAAAGTAAATGTTTCCTAAGGCTGAGTTAGCGAAACAAAGAACGCAATATTTCCACTATGTTCTTTCCAACTCAGAAAACATTTGGAGTTTTGTATTCAGTTCACGGGAACCATGTTTTAACGTTTTAAGAGTAGACTGGGTCTAAAGCACCATGACAAGGACATGAGGTCTCATTAAAGGATGAATATTTTCAGAAAATCCCCTGGAGGGGGGAGTTTTAGCATAGTTCATGTAAATGTATGAAGGATAATTACATGAAAGTGGAATCCAGCACCTTTTCTATTGCTCCAGAGTGTAGAATTTTGGGGGCACCTTGAAACAATTCAAGGAATTGCTCTAACGTCAGGAGTTCTTAGAAAGCAATAGAACCATCTTAAGACCTAGACAATTTCCTGCCAGTGCAAGTGCTCTAAGAGAGGATGGTTGTTAAGTGGATTGTTCTTTCTGAGTGCTAAATAAGGGTTCAGCTAGCTTCAAGTGTCCCTTCTAAATCCATGATTTGCCTGGCTAATCTCTGCTTGCTGGGAGTGGTTACCTGTATCCCCCTTTTGCCTGTCTGCTTCCCTCTCTAACTTTTTATTTAATTTTAATTAATCTGAGGTATTTTTTGAGCAGTTTTAGGTTTACAGAAAAACGAGTAGAAAGCAGAGGTCCCATATCCCGCAGTCCCGCCTATCCCTCTCACCGCCACCCCCCACCACACTTCTCCTTCCTCTTCTACAGTATTATTCACGTCTTGCTTTAGTATGGGACATTTGTTCAAAGGTTGGACCAGCGTTGATATATCATCATTAATTAAGTCCATCATTTCCATTATGTTTCGTTCTTTATGTTGCATGTTCTATGGGTTTTGCCAAATGTATAATGATGTATCTGATGGGGGTTCTGATGAGATGTTGGGGGTCATTGAATGGGGTCCTTGGGTTACCTCTGAGAAAAGTTTTGGCAGTGTTTCCCTTTTCGAAGCACACAGTAAGTTTGCCTCACAATGGAAAAGACATTTGTATAGATGCAAATAGGCAGATTGCATTTTATTTTTTTTAAGATTTATTTATTTTTGCATACAAGCTAGGGTGCAGGCCAGAGGTGTGGGGCAGTGAGAGGGTTCACCAGAGACAGAGTGGGGAGCAGAAGAGGCAGAATGACCGAAATACACTGCTGAGGGGAGCAGTGGGCGAGGCAGGAGAGGTCTGCTGCCCCATGTGGGAAGCTCCCCAGCCAGGCATCGAACTCGTGCAGCAGCCATGGCAGCTCCACAGCGCTGTGCGTAACCTCTTGCGCCACCAGGGAAGCCCCAAAGATTGCATTTTGAAAGGACAAGTTTATTAGGAAATTGAAAAAGGAAAAAAATCTGTATTAATTGGTTAATTGGGTTAATTTGTGAGGACGGTGATTCTCTGTAATGGCTCTCCACCTCCATATCCCCACCTCTGCTCCCTGCCTATGGATACTTTCTGTAGCAATCCTTTGTCAGGATTGACAATTCCCATATCCCCATCTCTGGGCCACACTTAAAAGACTTTTCACTTCTTTAACTGGTTTAATGATGATGTTAATCATTTCTTTTTTTAAAAAAAAAATTTCTTTTATTTATGCATACAATGCTGGGGTACAGGCCGGAGGTGTGGGGCAGCAAGAAAGTTCACCAGAGACAGAGTGGGGAGCAGAACAGGCAGATGGGTGGAAATACACTGCTGAGGGGAGCAGCGGGTGAGGCAGGAGAGTTCTGACATGCCGTGTGGGAATCTCTCTGGCCAGGCATCGAACTCGCGTTGCCGCTGCCGACAGCTTCACAGCGCAGCGCCTAACCGCTGTGCCACCAGGGAGGTCCGATGCTAATTATTTCTACCCCCACCTCCAGTTTCTGGTCTTGTGATGCCTCCATCCCAAATTTTCTACTCTAAACCGCATTCACATCCACCATTACAGTATCATATAGAATAGTTTCACTGACCTAAAAATACCCTGTGAACCTCCAAATCATTCCCTCTCTCCCCTGAACTCCTGACAACCACTGATCTTTGTATTGTCTCTATACTTTTCCTTTTCCAGAATGCTATATAGTTGGAATCATACAGTAATGTAACCTTTTTAGATGGGCTTCTTTCACTTAGCAATACACATTTACATTTCCTGTGTCTTTTTCTAGCATGAGAGATCATTTCTTTTTTATCATTGAGTAATATTCCACAGTAAAGATATATCATACTGTATCCATTCACCTGTGAAAACTTTCAAATCATGTGGAGAAATAGAAGGGTGAATTCTGAATAATATGAAAACCATGTTTAGTTTATAAGAAATAGTCAAACTGCCTTCCAACAAAGCTGTACCATTTTGCATTCAGATGGATAAAGGTTTTGGAAAGAAGAGAACAATTTATTTGTGAATACTTTCTGAGCCCGGTTTGAAAAGGAGAATATTCACAAGACAATTTTCAGTTCACATCCGTGATGAGTTGCATTGTTGACATTGGTGGTCGTCACACATACAGCCCTTCTGTCAAGCAGACTTTGTCTTTTGAGCACTTACTGCTGATTCTTGATCTCCCAGTGTCTTTGTTTCAGGTCTTTCAAGTCGCTTATGTCATCATCAAAGCTGCTAATTCCCCCCGACCTGGAAACTGGATTTTGGAGCGTTCTTTGGATGGCGTCCACTTCAGCCCCTGGCAGTATTACGCAGTTAGTGACACAGAATGCTTGACTCGCTACAATATCACTCCAAGACGGGGACCACCCACCTACAGAGCCGATGATGAAGTGATCTGCACCTCCTATTATTCCAGACTGGTACCACTCGAGCACGGAGAGGTAACGTGCCCACCACCATGATGCCCTTCTTTTTTTGGGTGTTCAGACAGCTCTTGTAAACCACCATCTTGAAACACTCAAAATCACTCCTCTTAGTGCAGGACACAGAGATCTTTAATATAGCCAGCTATGTTTAAAATATCACTTAGTCATGTCAGCTGATGATAATGTCATAACCCACACTTTGCACCTTACTGGTTTCTTCCCATCAAGGAGCGCCCTCAGTCTTTACTCTGCTGTGGTTTATTAATTCCAACACATCCTCCTCAGAGTATCTTTCCCATAATACCAGGCAAGAATATCTATTGAAATATTAAAGAGAGGAACTAAAATGACTCTAAAATATACAGTTCCGAATTATCTCCTCCTCAGGGTTGTTGAATGCTGGGAGATGGTTGTTCATTCAAGTGTTCCCAGCTAAGTGCTTGGCACTCCCAGACTGTGCAGAGTTCATTCATTAAAGTCCAAGTGTAATAAAGACAACCCACTCTGTTGTAGCACTTGGCTTGATGAGCTAAAACTACAAAAACTCTTCCCAGTGCTCCTTATGGCGGGAACTCTGCAGCAAGCCCTGCATTGTTTCAAGAGCAGAAATTAATTAGGAAGGCAGGCATTCCAAGGCTTTTTGACACTTTTTCTCATTCTTCCCTATCTGTTCGTGGCATTTAGAATTTGTTTTAGAGAAGTCACAACCTCACAATATGGGTTAACACATTCACACCACACTGGGAGAAGTGGTCTTCTTCAAAGATTTCCAGTAATGTCCAAGACGCTGGAATGGGTGACTTCAATAGACCGAAGATGTATTGTGATCATGGTGTTCTTGAGTAGTTAACAGACATCGAAAGGTTTCTGCAAGAACTTCGTGGTTTGTTTTGCTATTAGAGAGTTTCTACAAGGATTATATCCTGAAGTTAAGCAATCAGGGTTATCTTTTGCACAAGCTTAAAATGGACTTTTGTTTATTTTGATGTCTTTAGATCCATACATCACTAATCAATGGCAGACCAAGTGCTGATGATCTTTCACCCAAGTTGTTGGAATTTACCTCTGCAAGATATATCCGCCTTCGCTTACAGCGCATTAGAACCCTCAATGCAGATCTTATGACCCTCAGCCACCACGACCCTAAAGACCTCGATCCCATTGTCACAAGACGAGTAAGTTGATGACAGTGCTCGAATAGTGTCAAATGTTTATTTTGTTTAAGGGAAATAGACTTCTTTTTTCATTGGCTTTTTCCTCCAAGGTTGGCCTTTTTTCTTATTATTGAAGAGCATTATACATGATTTGTTAAAAATTCTACCATTAAACTAGCTGATGGTAGGTCTGATGTCATGTTCTTAGTCCCCCTCATCCCAGCCCATCCCAAGATACCATGAGTAGTGACAGTAATGCTCATTGTTTCTTACATTCTAGTCTAGCTTCACATCTGATCTTCAGCAAGAAAGGGTACTTTTTTGTTTTCACGTAAAGGAATTTTTTTTGGAGTAGAAGAACTGGGGTGTAGGCCAAAGGTGGGAGGTGAGAGGATTCAACAGAGACAGAATGGGGAGCAGAGCAGGTGGGTCTACAGAAATAGACAGCTAAGGGGAACAGCAGGTGACAGGATAGGTCTGCTGTGCCATGTGGTTCAGCTCCCTTGCTAAGGATCGAACTCAGGTCAAAGTAGTGATAGTGCTGAAACTTAACACCCAGGCCACCAGGGAGGCCCCTAAAGGGAAATTTTACAGTTTGAAATACAATTTGCGTTCAGGAAAATTAACAGGTTTTAAGTGCATAGTTAAGTGTACAAAGCTTGTGTGGATGAACATTTTCAAATCTCTTGAATAAATTGGAGTGGAACTACTAAGTTATAGGGTAGCTGTACATTTAATTTCTAAAAATTCAATAAACCTCATTGCAGAAAGTAATTGTATCCTTTCCATACTGATCAGTGAGATGTGAGCATTCCTGTTGGACCACACACTTTCACATATTTGGGTTGTCAATCATTTTCAGGTCAGCACATTTTAATGTGCATAGAATGACATCTCTATGATCCTAATTTATGTTTTCATGGTAACTTATGTTAAGCATGTGTTTATTGGTATCTGATTAAAGTTTTGTCCATTTTAAAATCGGGATGTCTGTGTCCTTGTTAATGTGCTATAAAAAAAAATCCAGTTCTTGTGCAAGTCCTTTATCAGATCTGCATGCATATGTGTGTGTTGCAAGTGTCTTTTCTCATTCATTTTCTTGCCCAGTCATTTTCATAACTAGAATGCATGTTAATGAGTAAAGGTTTTAACTTTAAGTAAAATTTGTATTTTTTTTCTTTTATAGATAATGCTTTCTATACCCCTCTAAAATATGTTTATTTCAAGTTTACAAAGATATTATCCTATGCTTTCTTCTAGTAACTTTGTAAGTTTAGCATTTATAGCTATTATCATTTCAAATTAATTTTTGAGTTTGGTGTAAGGTAGGGACCAAGATTCTTTTTTATCCATACATATATACAATTGTTCCACTGTCATTTGTTGAAAATACTTTCCTTTCTCCTATTAAATTGTTTGGGTGCCCTGTTGGAAATCATTGGATCTTATTGTTGTGAGTTTATTTCTGGCTTTTCTACTTTCCATTTGTCATTACCTATCATTGTGCCAGTGACAGACTTTCTTAATTATTTTAGACTCGTTTGGTTTCTGATGATGAGCTAGCTTGAGTATTATTTATTTTAATTGAACACAAGAATTCTTTGTGCATAAAATATCATTTAAAATGTCTATTTTTTCGATTACTAGTAATATCACCTATTTGTTCATTGCCAACATTTGCTGTTCACTAATATAGAAGTGATCGTAATTTCGGTCTGCAATATTCCTTTTCCTTAGTATTACTATTCAATCAAAGACATTTCTGTTGGAGGAATGTGCATTTGTCACGGCCATGCTAGTAGCTGCCCATGGGATGAAACTACAAAGGTGAGTAAAGCCTGACCACACATGTGACTGTGTGTATTATTATTTTTATTTTTTAAAGATTTATTTATTTCTGCAAACAAGCTGGGTGTAGGCCAGAGGTGTGGAGTGGTGAGAGGATTCACCAGAGACAGTGGGGAGCAGAACAGGTGGATTGACTGAAATATACTGCTGAGGGGAGCAGCACGCGAGACAGGAGAGGTCTGATGTACCATGCGGGAAGCTCCCTGGCCCGTATCGAGCTCGTGCTGCAGTGGCTGTGGATCGCTTCATAGTGCTGCTACTTAACTCACTGCACCACCAGGGAGGCCTTGTTGATTTTTTCTTTTAATGAAGTATTTGGTAGAAGGGAAATGTAATTTATGCTTGCTTCGAGCCCCAACCATTTTATTTTATTTTTTTAAAGATTTATTTATTTATTTATTTATTTATTTATTTATTTATTTATTTATTTGTATACAAGAGCTGGGGTGCAGACCAGAAATGTGAGGGTGGGTAGGTGAGAGGATTCACCAGAGACAGAGTGGTAGCAAAACAGGCAGACTGTCTGAAATACACTGCTGAGGGGAGCAGCTGGCCAGACAGGAGAGGTCTGGTAGGCCATGTGGGAATCTCCCTGGCTGGGGATCAAACTTGTGCTCCAGTGGCTCTGCATAGCTTCATAGTGCTGTGCTTAACCTGTTGTGCCACCAGGGAGGTCCCTGTGGTGGGCTGTGTTTTAAATTAAATCAAGAAAAATATACAGGCAGATTTTCAGATGAAAATGTGCATTCCTTATTGTTTAGAAACTACAGTGTCAGTGTGAACATAACACGTGCGGGGAGAGCTGCAATAGGTGTTGTCCTGGATTTCATCAGCATCCCTGGAGGCCTGGAACTGTTTCTTCTGGTAATAGGTGTGAAAGTAAGTTCACTGAGAATCACAAGATTGTAGAGGTTTTTTTTTTTTTTTTCCATTTCTCAATGCTTAAGTTTATGGTGATATAACCACTTTGGTAATTAGTACGTAACTTGTTTTCTTAGATACTTAGTTAGATACTAACTTAGATATTCAGTTACATACTTAAAGCTGCACATTACATTAATACAAGTTAAACTATGGAAGCCTACAAGTACATTTGTGGATTTGCTATTTTACTAAGGTGCCTCTACCCGTGTATTAATTTATCCTTTATTAATCTGCATTTAATTTTTTTTAATGCTCTTTTTTTTAAACATATATATTTTTATTATTATTTATGTCTTTTACATTTTGTATTCCCCTTGGGTAGCCCACCACCAATTCACCCGTGATCCATCTCCATGGTCCCTTGTGTTCTTTTCTATTCCATTTTGTGTGCTTTTCCTTCCCTCCCTCCGCCTCCCTCCCCACCCTGCTGATTGTTAATTGTCTCTCTCCTATTTGGTTTCCTTATAGTCCTGTTATAAGTGAAACCATTCAATATTTTTCTCTTTCTTTCTGGCTTATTTCACTGAGTATGATCCCCTCTAATTC
Source organism: Scalopus aquaticus (assembly GCA_004024925.1). Classification (NCBI taxonomy): domain Eukaryota; kingdom Metazoa; phylum Chordata; class Mammalia; order Eulipotyphla; family Talpidae; genus Scalopus; species Scalopus aquaticus. The sequence goes on along the minus strand of PVIJ01002387.1, from coordinate 459 downwards.
CATCCATGTCGCTGCAAATTGCATGTGTTTATCTTCTTTGAATGCTGAATAGTATTCCATTGTGTATATGTACCATATCTTCTTGATCCAGTCATCTATTTTTGGACATCTGGGTTGCTTCCATACCTTTGCTATTGTGAACAGTGCCGCAATGAACATATGGGTGCATGTATCCTTTCGGATTAGTGTTTTTGTATCCTTTGGGTAAATTCCCAAAAGTAGGATTGCTGGGTCGTATGGAAGCTCCATGTTTAGCAGTCTGAGGAATCACCATACAGCTTTCCATAGTGGTTGGACCAGTTCATATTCCCACCAGCAGTGTAGAAGAGTTCCTTTTTCTCCACATCCTTTCCAGCATTTGTTGTTGCCTGTATTTTTAATGTGTGCCATCCTCACAGGTGTGAGGTGGTATCTCATAGTGGTTTTGATTTGCATTTCCTTGATTATAAGTGATGTTGA